>JAYJMH010001988.1:0-29010 GCA_036873815.1 Phacellophora camtschatica
CCCATTGTGAACCAACAATCCGTTGTGTACTATTTTAAGTGTGATCTGTGCGATGCAGATTATGTCGGTTATACATGTCGAAACTTACACCAAAGGATTGAGGAACACAAAGCGCCAGCCATCGGTTGCCATATTGAAGAACAGCATGGAATGCAGGCCGAGAATTTGCACAAACAATTCAAAGTATTGCGCAAATGTCGAGGGAAAACAGATTGTCTAACCTACGAAATGTTGTTCATTAAAAGTTTGAAGCCTGAACGAGCAGTCAGATTACATCGCCGCCAAATTGTTCACTTAGTCTTTTTGGCGCCAATAATCTGAACCGCCAAAATTCTCACCATGTGATAAAAAATCTCTGTATTGTTTATTTTTCTATATATACAAACAACGTCTTTTATTTCATTTAGCATGAAAATGATGTTAAGATGACATCAAAACGTCGCTCATTATTATCGTTAATATTTATAATTAAATGTTACAAACATAATATTTTTATTCGAAAATTGTTTTTCCGTTTGCCATTTGTTTTTGTCAAATTGCGGAGAAATGTGGTCTAGCGCTTTTTCTGATAAAATCGCGAGAATGTTTTGGTTATGAAGCTTATACAAAATCACACACAGCACAGTACGATAAATTTACAATTAATTTTTAAGCCTATCATTTTGAAATTTCTACACAATTTTTGAAAAGCAGTTTTGTTTTATTTCACGCCGAGGTGTTACGTAAAACATTGCAAGATGTGTACTGAAGATTATGTTTATGCCCTACCCTTGAGCTAAATGCGTCCCATATATTTTATTTCTGCAGGAGAAACAGAAAAGACCAAAGAGAGACAATGTTATTGCAGATGATCGAGGTATGGAGGATGATGACTTATAACATGTATGTTAATCACATCAAAATAAATGCAGTTACCCTTTACCATTGCAAACATAGAAAACAATGTATATGAATAGTTACATACTGCTCGGGGCTATTGAATCATTGAGAGGTTTATTATGACTTTGAAATTCTGCCGAATTGCATCATGGGCGCTCTTTCTATTTGGTGCTTGTTGTATGATCTGTCTTGAGTTTGATGTATAAAAGATGGAACTGTATGGTGATGGAACTGTGGTAATGGCACGAGTTTTACTGTGATTGAACGCGGAATCGTAATTCCAAAGCCTTGTATCGAAATGCATAGCATTTGTCGAGACAATGGACTTTTATGTTTTGTTACTGATAGCATGCTAAAAAGCAACATCGCACATTCCAGGTTGGTTGCGAAGTGTTTTGAAGCTTCAAGGATCGCTTTTTTGCTGTACTGTGAATCCTAATAGAATGAAACTACAGCCATTGTCTCTGATTTGTAGCAACGCAAAGCTTTTGACTTGTTTCTATCAGTCATTATTTTGGTATAGCTTAAGTCAAAAGTACCAAAAAACCATCAATCATAACATGATACACAACCTGCTTGGTTTTTCCCCCGAGTTTCAAGCAAATTAAATCATGTTTTTTGTTGTTAAACAACTGGTTACAGATTTTCACAACTGCCAGGACTCCTCATAATAGATTGCCTCATTCATTTCATTTACGTTATTTTTTTAAAATATCAGAGCCGTTATCAAATCCAAAGACTTTATTTTGGTATATCCAGCTTTGTGAACTGCGTTTTTAGTGCTAATGCATAAATCAGAAATTAGTTGGACAATAACAGGATTGTAAATAGTCGTTGCTAAATGCTAGATATATTAGTGGTCAGTGAAGGAGTTTTTTACGGAGCAGAACAACTATTTATCGGAGTGGCGAACAGAGTTTTATCATATCGATTATTGAAATCGATTTTTTTAAGACATTACATCAACTCATTTATTTCTAAGAGCAATGCATTACTTAGCTTTGTTAATTGACACCAGTTTAAGATCATGTGATGAATCATTTAAAGGGTTGTTTCCTTTGATTTGCATTTGCAGTTGTCATTTGCTAGAAGTATAGCAAATCAATGGTAGTCGTTTTTCAAAGGGAAGCTTTCATCCAAATGGTTTTTGCATAATCTGGAATCGGTGTTAAAAAGATAACCAAATCGGTTTATTATTTTATTTTTTTTTCAAAAGTGGAAGTGGTTTAAGGTTATAAGTTACTATACAGAATTACCGCTTGCGGCCTGGGTCTTTTCCAAAAGTGTAACTTACCATTTTGGTCCCACTTGTTGCGGAGTTTGCCTATATCATAAATTGGGTAATTGTTACGGAATTTACCAATATTTGAAACTGGTAAAAATCTAAGGTGAAAATAGATCTTTTGACAAGTTTTCAAAATTTTATGATATTTTGAAATTATCAATGATTGCGTTGTAAAAAATTATTCCATTTTCTGTCTCAATTAAATTATGAAAAAGAGATCCGCATAGAATTGAACGAGTTAATTAAAATGCAATCGAAATGATTGAAGTCCGTGAAAAATATGCAGCAACAAATTTGTTATTAGTGTTTATGATGTGTATTCTCTTGAGATTTTTGCAGTCTCGATTTGGCGTTTCATACAGCTTAGTGACTACTTAATTAGGAGTTCATAGGCCTAAATTATTTTCCGCAACAAATTTCTCAGTCACTGTTTATACAAAATGATTTTGCATGAAATTGGTGATTTCTTTCATGAGATTTCATAAAACACAGCAAAATTGTATGTCGATTGGTTTTCTATTGGCAGTAAATATTTGACGAGACCATACTCTTTTGCATTGTGACATATTTAGATTTGTTAAAACGAAGCGTTATTTTAGCTCGTAAAATTAGATTATTTAATATCCCGTCTCAGTACACAAACTTATTGCCTTGTTCTCTGCAGAATTCTGTGTTCTCATCTTCAAGTTTTTCAAATGTTACAGATTCTTGTTTTCTCTTTGTTGATAACAACAAATTGTGGTTAGACGATTTAAAGCATTCTTTAGAATACATTGATGATTTTATGATTATTAATCAATCATTCAATCAGTCAATCAATCAATTATTAGTGTTATCAATCCTGCAACAAGCTCCAGGATTCGGACCTTCACATGATATTTTATCAGTCAGTTTTCTGCAGTATATGCTTTTGATCTTTGTAGATATTTCTCAAAGCAGAAATTCTTTTGCATAGTTTCTGCGGTGGAGAATACCAAAAAATATTCAATCTCGTTCCCAGGAATAATGCTAGCCTTGGAAACGAGGTCGAATTACAATCGATATGTATTGTTTTCCAGTCAAAACAACCTTCAAATTCCTCAGTTGAAATTGATCATTACGATTTTCAAAAATTTAATGAAGTTTTTGAGTTTTCGGAAGATAAATATTTTTTTACTGTACATATTGTTTCTTTATATTTACTATATCACTCCAATGGCAGTGTATGGATTTTCAGATTATTCCCTGGGGAGGGGGTATTTTGCAAAATGGATGTATTTAGAACAGTAAATGATATATGACGCTTCCTGGTCTTTTCGTGTATGTTCCTTCACCATTTAGATTTTTGTTTACGAATAACCCTGATAACATTTTGCAGCGAGCGTGATGCCCATTTTTTAGATCCAGACTACAATTACTTTTATTCGTTAGTTTTGAAACAATCTTGCTTCATTCATGTCATGGCTGCCAGTAATTCCTAATCTCACGAGGTAGTCGAAAAACCCAAAACATAATTTTTGGGTCAAATATTGAATTCAATTTTAAAAAATGTGAAAATTCGTAGAAACTGCATTCTTTAATTTGAAATCCCAATTTCCATTTTCGGTGTGCTGTTATTTCCTCCCAATGGACGGAAGGGAACTCTTGTAGACCATGGAAGTGTTATTATTTGCACGTTTCAGTATCAATTGTAGGAAGTTTATAATTAGAGAGAAAAAAAACATTCTAATTGACAGTTGTTTGTTTTGAAAGATGAAATCGATGTAAAATTGAATTTATAATTTTTAATTTTGTGCTGTATATTGCATTAGACTTTATTTTACTTAAATTGTGGCAATTACGCTAGATTCTTGCAATAAAGAAACGTTGTGTTTAAATAACTGATGGTAATAGGTTTTCGTTCTTTGAAATTTTAAAGATCGTTTCTTATTTGCAAAATCTACTTGTTTATTTTGTCCATAATTTTTGGATGAAATTGAAATTTAGTCTGAATGGCATAATTTCTTGAAACTTTACAGAATTCTCCAAAGTTGATTGAATTTTCCAAAGCTGGTCTTTGATGATAACATTCACTCGGAAATATTGAATTCTGGTTAATTAGTTCGAAATTTATTAACTGCGCAAAAGAATATTCAAAAAATTGCAATCCTCCTCCCTATTTTTAATATAGTGGATTAATCCATGGTATTACACCGAGGTTAAAATCAACAGCAACAGCAACAACGATAAAGTTCGTGTTGATCATGTGATCACTCTTATTGTTTGTTTTGAAATCGTGTTAATGTCTGTATGACTATCTATCAATCTATCAATCGTACGCCAAATCATGATCGCATTGTTATGTGAAGTTACTGTAATTATAATTCAAAATATGAAATTAGAAGAATAGATCGTTTAATATATTGATTAGCCAGTATAATATAGTCGATGTTTATAATCATTATTATTGTTATATCTTTAATGAACTGACTGATCAATCTTTATTTTCTCCTAACTTTCTTGCAAGGTTGACATGACGTAATATTTTGCCTCGATAAATGTTAATGGGCTTGAATTCTGTATTGGCAAAAGCTACAATATCAATAGAAGTACAAAATGGTGGGGTATTTTGTCCACTGTTGACTTTAATTTTGTAATATTATCAGAACACCAAAATATTCCCTTTTCCCTGACTGGCGCGCACATAACGGGGTGTTTTACACCCCAAATATTTGATAAGTCGGTCCATTTGTAAAAATAAGTCTGTCCTTGAAAATTTGTAGTCACTTTTTGATATGGTTGTTGGTCCAAGCGAGATCATTTGCGGAAGGGGACCTTTGTGAGCTCTTTGATTTTTGGATTACGTTTCCTTTGAATAAAATCCTGCAAATAAGTATCCTAGGTGAAAATTCCAACCAGAATATTTATTTTGACATAAATTTGGGAAGAGTGGGTCTGGTTCACAAGGATTGAAACAAGATTTGAACCATATTGCTGTCCTTTGTCAGAGTGTTTTTTTTATAAAACATTTCAACAATTGTGTGACAACCGTGGAGCTATTGGGGTCTTTTTCAAAATGGTATGTAGCCATTTTCAGGCGATGAGAAAGCTATTTAAATGTCGGTCAGTTATTGCCTTGGAAATATAATTTTAAAGTGAAAAATATGGCATGACAGCCAATCTAGCGACCAATAATTTTAAAATTTTCCGGTGGAACATGCCCGGATCCCCTGGGTTACATCTTCGGTTCACGTGATCTGGGTTGCATCTTCGGCTCAGCTGGGTTGCATTTTTTGTTACTCTTATATGTGTGGGGGAGGATGGTTTTGGCACCCCTGAAACAAAGACGACTCAAGAAGCGCATAATCTTTGCCAGTGAAAAAGCATGATTTAACGGACTTCCTCAGTTAAATTACATATACTAAACTTTAAGCGAACTAAACTACTCTGGGGACCATGACTATTATATTTTTGAGATTTTTCCGACCCGCCTACACTATTCCTACCCACTAGTATTGGCTACCTATATGAACAAACCAAAAACGCAGTGATTCGTGCTTCTGGTCATATCTCAGCACAACAGCACATATTCAACAGATTTAATTCATTTTGCAGAGTAAAGTTGTTTAATGATGTTCTTTCAATTATGTTGTGCATAGTTAGAAAATCACAAAAAGTTCTTAAATTTTAAAAATTGTCGTCGCTTTAGTGTTGTTAAATCAGAATAACTTCCAAAATGAAAAGCAGTCAAATTAAAATCATGATTTTGTAATTATTTATAAATCAAATTGATTTTGACAAATTGATTCTCTTCTTGGAATTTGTTGGCCAACTGAAGTTTCCCCTTTCTATGATATTATTCTGCTGCAAATTTTCTTTATTCGATCATTGGACAAACCCATCAGCCAACATTGTATTGAAAATCATCAACTGAATGTGCAGTAAAAGACCAGCAAAAGCCATTTTATAAATTTTGTTCTAAATTAAGAATTTTTTTTGTAGCAAGCAGTTGTGGAAGACAGGATATTTACTGGTCGTATAAAACCTCAAAGGGTAGCTTCTTTTTGCTGCTTGCTCCTAAATTCACTCAAGCTTATGCTTTGAGGCTTTGAAACTTGAAAGATCTATTGAAAATAAGGAAGCTTCGGATACCCGCAATTCTGCATACGGCATTTTCTCCAATTAACGCCCCTCTTTTTTAAGCGCCTCCTCTAAAATCACCTCTAAGGAGGCGTTTATTGGAATATTTTCCGAGATGTATTTCCTAAAACAATGAACCTCAGAAAAAGGCTTGAACATGTTTATAAATGGTAAAGATCAGACGAGATCGATATGCCTAAATGTATTTGTTTCAAGGTGTTGGTGGTTCTTTTTCGAGAAAAAGTTTATTTTGTAAATAAACCCCTCTCTCTGTCAAACGCCCCTCTCCAATAAACGCCCTCTTTAAAATCTAAAAAAATTGGAGAAAATACGGTATTGAATTTTTGGTATGATGATAGTTTTTTGTTTCAATGTTTTTCAGGTTCGCTTTCTGCAGTCCATCGTAAGACCATTTTACTACATTGGAAATAAAAATGATTTGCAAAATTTGATTTCATCACACGAAGTGAGTTGCTTTCTGTGTTTTGAGCTCAAAGAAAATTCAAAGATTGTTAAAAATCGGTTAATTTTATCCAGAATAAATTATATAAATTATACAGGCATAAACTGGTATTAATTATAAGTAAATAGCACGACGGAGGGCTGGCACAAACTATAAGTGAATAGATTTAAAATTAAAAGCTTGTGCACTCTGTAATCTTTAATTTGACCAAAACCAAAGGATAAGACCATAATGATAACATTTTTCGTGCAAATTTTGTTATTATTTTATCGGAAACACCCAACCTCATACCTATTTCAAGAAGAAAATAGCCCTGGTAACTACCTCGCTTTTCTGCGTTTTCATTGGTTTATGGGAAAAGTGGGATTTGAATAACAGAAACAAATAACAAAAATGGGGTTCGAATAGCGACAACGTAGTTCTATTGATGAAGTCGCATAAATTGAAAAACATATCATGAAGTCGCCAAAAAATTGATTTAATTACCAGGCATATTTTGTGTTGAGAAAATTGCCCTGGGAACGAGATTGGGAAACACCAGTTCGAGATTTTCAAAAAGAATTTGTTTGAAACTTGTTTAATCCGTTATAAAGATTGAAATAAAAAATGAGAATTTTATTTTCTGTAATAATTCAAATAAATATTAGAACGTAATTGCTGTCTATTAAATTGAAATTATGTTATTAATGTCATATGGTTTATGGTAGTCCAAATATACAAGTACAAAATGCTAAATTGTGGAATATTCTTGCTTGAAATCGACGGGCATCATTTTCTTGTCGGTTTTAGAATTATCTCACCTTTTTATCATTTCCTCTAATCTTCTCTTTCCGTGAATGTTCATGATTGTTTCATTTTTAAAAATAGGCACAAATATTTAAGTTCTTGTAACTTGTAGAATTTTTATAAAAAAGGATTTGCATTTTTAATCAACTTTCAGAGGTCTATTATAAATTATCATAGGCAAGTATGATTTTCTATTTTATTTTGAATGTTTCAAATTCTGGCAATTTACCATTCTCTGCTTTTGTTGATTTTAGGCAATTATCATTGGATATTTCAATATGGAGAATGTTCTAAATTTGAGACGATTTTATATTTTCTTAGAGTTGTGTGTGTCTAGTGTAAATAAAGGTAATTTGGTGACTTTTTCATTAAAAAACACAGAATATAACGGTTGCTTTTCGGATGACAATCATAGCCTGTACAATGGTTAAGTCATCTCTCAATATTTTATTATACAAAGAACTCAATGGTGAAATTGACACACTGGTTTCAAAGCGATTACCCCTCGAGAACAAAGCGAAACTCTCTCAACTGGAAAACGAAAATATCTCCTCCGCAACATTGTTTATTTTTGTTTCCAGTTGAGATAGTGTCAATTTCACTATTGTTACAAAATTTGCCTTTGTTGGAGCAACGACAATTTTAAAAATAAAATATTCATGTTTTCAGACAGGCAAACTGCTTGTCTCTGAATCAGATTGTAATGAGAGATTCTGTTAATCTACAAGCTAAAGTATTAAATCGTAATTTGGCTTGTCAACTTAAAGGCCACTGTGTATTTATCATTAAATTTTAGAAAGATACACTGACTATAATGGCAAGATTGAAGAAATTTTAGATTCAAAGACCCATTGCTATTCAGCGGTCTTTGCGGCAAAAATTACACATGGTATATTTCTTTGACGACTTTCGTGTTATCTGAAAGTAAATTTTGGCCTAGTAACGACTTATCAGAAGTAAAAAAGGCGGTGGTACTTTACTTCGTTGTCAATATTAGTTTGTTTACTGCATCCACCTTCATTAGCGAGTCGTATAAATTTGTTTTCGCTATTTGTAAAGATCTTGTTGTTGTTGTTGTTTTGTTGTCATGTAGATGCGCAAAGGCTGCTGGTTAGCAATGGGTCTTCAATTTTAAAGAGCCAACAAACGCTAGTCTATGCGTATACCAACATATTGAACTACTTCGATAGAATGTGCACGCGGGTTTACGAACTAAAATATCGGCAATGAACTCGAAAAAGCTGCCATTATTGGAGTTATGTAATTCTGTTTTTTTTTCAGTTTCGAAAACCTTGTTTGGTATAGTAACAAACAATGAAATTGCTGGCTTAATTGGTATTCAAAAATATGGCCAAGTTTTACTTCGTCAAATATTAGGGAAACGAAGGGTAAGTAAGACTGATTGGGTCTTTTCAATACACTAATACGGTATCTGTTTCTTGTTTAAATTTTTCATATTATCTTGCCAGACGACTCCTTGCCTTGTTCAAAGCCAGGATTTCTAAAATTGGAGTGCAAAGTTTTACCCCTTTTTGGTTGCAGAATTTTACACACCAGCACTGTTGTCTTCGCGTGCCGTTTGGAGGATGACAGTGTTGTTGCACAAACGAGTGCAAACGTGGTTGGAATTATCATGCAATTCTGAATTATCATCAAATCTAATTCTCCAATCCGGGTTGGGTTTGCTTTCGCAACATTTGTATCATGTGATTAGAAAACGAGGCTTTAAGAGTTCTTTTATCGAAGTTTGAATTTACCATTGTTCGGAAGTTTGAATCACGATTACGAGACGAAAATCCAGAGTCCAGAAATCTTCCTGTATTTTTATGAGTCTTAGTAATATAGCCTTTCATTACTATGATGTTTGTGATAAATCTATCACGAATTAGTATCTCAAAAACTTCAATACAAGTTTTGCTGCCATGCTTTTGGGGAAACAAAAAAGCAATTTAATTTTAAAAGGAAAACTTTCCAATGGATTTATTACATGAAATGAACTGTAGGAAATCAAAAAGGTTTTACGTCTTCTCGGATCGGATAACTTTTTGCTCATTTTGCTCATTTTTCCCATCATATGAGCATTTCCGATCTTTTTCACGTGTAGCTACCGATTTTGATTTTTAATTATATTCTTCAATCAAACTTATTACAGACATATTTTTAATTAATATCTATCCGTACTTGTGCTGGACAGATTTTAACTGTGCTTGTTTCTCAATTTCAGTATTACCCAAGTAATTTGAATTTTACAACTGAAGCGATTCTTACATGGATTTCAAAACATCACACAGAGGTATGTATACATAATTTTGTTTCCTTATGGAGTGAATATATTCCATGGTGTTGTGAAGTGTAATTGTTTTTACATTCATACATTTAACACCTTTATTAACTCAAACTGTTTTGTATATCCCTTGAGATATTTCCGTGTTTAATTTAGCTTTAAATAACTTGAGCACCATATTTAACTCAAACTGTTTTGTATTTCCCTTGAGAAGGTTCAGTGTTGATTTAGCTTAGAATAACTCTAACACCTTTGTTAACTCAAACTGTTTTGTATATCTCTTGAGATATTTCCGTGTTAATTTAGCTTTAAATAACTCGAGCACCATATTTAACTCAAACTGTTCTGTGTATCTCTTGAGAAATTTCCGTGTTAATTTTGCTTTGAATAACTCTAACATCGTTGTTAACTCAAACTGTTTTGTATATCTCTTGAGATATTTCCGTGTTAATTTTGCTTTGAATAACTCTAACACCGTTGTTAACTCAAACTGTTTTGTATATCTCTTGAGATATTTCCGTGTTAATTTTGCTTTGAATAACTCTAAAACCTTTGTTAACTCAAACTGTTTCGTATATCTCTTGAGATATTTCCGTGTTAATTTAGCTTTGAAGAACTCTAACACCTTTGTTAACTCAAACTGTTTTGTATATCCCTTGAGATATTTCCGTGTTAATTTAGCTTTGAATAACTCTAACACCTTTGTTAAATCAAACTGTTCTGTGTATCTCTTGAGATATTTCCGTGTTAATTTAGCTTTGAATGACTTTAAAACCTTTGTTAACTCAAACTGTTTCGTATATCTCTTGAGATATTTCCGTGTTAATTTAGCTTTGAATAACTCGAGCACCATATTTAACTCAAACCGTTTTGTATATCCCTTGAGAAGGTTCAGTGTTGATTTAGCTTTGAATATCTCAAATACCTACGTTAACTCGAACTGTTCTGTGTATCTCTTGAGAGCTTTCAGTGTCGATTTCGCTTTGGCTATCTCAAAACTCATTATCTCGAACAAATTTTCATTCCCATTGAGAGTTTGAGATAGCATAGTTCAGAAGAGGAATGCATTTTAACCACTTGCGTTGTAAGCACTAGGAATCTTAGCCACGTGCGTTGTGAGGCTGGGGGGGGGGGGGGTTCTTAGAAAATTTGCCTTCATCATGTAGACTAAAAATCCGCGGGCTCACCCCAGATATATGACATATTATTAGTCATTAAAATGCAGATTGCAAGAAACTTTTTCAAATTAAAATGTACAATTGTTAATTGTTACGTCTCTTCATTTCATTTCTTTATGAATATATCTATTTAGCTATTTTTTATTTTAGGTCTATCCAATGTTTGATATTTTCTATTGCTTAGTCTTTATTCTGGAACCAGCTAACTGGGGAGGGGAAATTATGTAAAACAAAAGATTGCGGTTTCAAACGTGACAACTCTGAATTCATTCAATCAAATCAAAACAAACAAAGACAGCGAAACTTTATGATTTCGTTTATTATGATTTGCTTGGCTGCGTTGAAGGTGTTGAAATTTTATTCTGTACAATGACAAATCGAATTGCCATGTTTGAAACTGCAATATTTTATTTCACAAAATCTCCCCTCCCCCCAGCCCTCTGTTGAACCAGCTCAGATATTCGTAATTTTATTTCACAACAACTCACTCAGTTTTCCAAATGTTCACCTGAGTGGCTGAGTATTGGGGGTGGAGGTGGGGGCATGACACCCCTTAGTCTTTCCAGTAGCGATGTTCTTGTTCTAGTTTTTGCTCCAAGTCTTTTTCGTCAAGGAAACATACCCTGCGTAGGTAACACCCTGCGGAGGAAGAAAGCTCAGGAAAATGAAATACAAGTCTATTTTGATTTCATTTTTCCGAGCTTTCCTTCTTCGCAGCGGTGTTACGGATTGTCTGATACGTGTTTAGTACTTACACAGTCAAAATACATGGAGTCAGAAAATAAATGTTTTTATGAGAGAACTTTGTTATCCCTGCACCTGATAAACTATGAAATAAAATAACAAACTTATTTACAGAATATAAATTAAACATGCCCTATTAAATTACAAGAACAAGTATTGTACTATCAAAGGCGCATTCACAGTACACATTCTTTTTCTATAAGAAACGTTTTATAAGAAACTCACTGGTGAAACCCACACAAATTTAAGAAACTTTTATTAGTGAATGAAAAACTGCTAGGAAACTTTTTTAAATTTTTAGTGAAGATTACATAATGCTTAATGATTTTAATTGAGTGGACATGATGTTAGATGATGAATTCAGTGAAAACTTTTTATTCTGTATAATATATAGCTACCCAGTTTTTGTATTAGTAAAAAAGCGGTTTATATACAATTAAGAAACTTTTACTACTGAAAATTGGTCAAAAATGATCCAAAATTAAGAAACTTTCACTAGTATCCACCTTAGCCAGGTTTCTTATAAAAAAAAAACGTGTATACCATTGGTCTTTATACCGAAACATAACGATTCATTAATAGTAATGGTAAAATTTGTAAAACGATTTAAATTCACAGCACACACGATTCTCAAAATTTTATTTTTTAAGTTTTCTCATCACTAGAAAGCATCTGGAAATTTTGGAAGAAAAATCCCTCACCCTAAAACCCTGATAACTATTTAAAAGCAGCTGTTCTAGGCGATATGAGGGTTTCATGGGTCTGTGGTAGACCAAAATTTGATTTAAACGTTAAAACTTCACCTAGGCCTACTTCAAACGTAAAAATTTCATAATTCAAACCTCGCACTGTGTCGAGTTAAATTCAATAGGCCAAATGCCGAACGCCTATAGAACTGTTAATGATTTCTACCAATACTGAATATGCCTTCTAAAAAGAAGCTTAGCATCAGTTAATAAATCTTTTAGCATCAGATTAATAAATCGAACGCAATGAATCACGGGAAGAGCCCCTGATCTTTTTTCGAATTGGTCTATTGATATTGAGTATGTTATAAACGCAACCAAAATTCGTCTTTGATTCAAACGTTAAACTTCTTAGATTAGAATGATTTGGTGACCTTATCAATCACAAAATCATCATACAGAGCATCTTAAACTTGAGTCGAGTTTCACTTAGACTTGCCCCAAGTCTCTTTCGTGCCAAATCACAAATTTGTATTTCTTACTCAATATATCGAGGAAATGCCATATGGAGCAAGCATTCCCTCGATATGGCATATCCTCGATATATAGAGTTAGAAATAAAAATTTGTGATTTGGCACGAAAGAGACTTGGGGCAAGTCTAAGTGAAACTCGAACAATCTTGACACGTGGCTTCGAACGATAGATTTAACATGAACTTATCATGGATTAGGTTGATATCACTCAGACAAAAGTGTGACGTTTGGAGGAAGCATAAACTGCTTAGTGATATTTCAAAGGAGGCAAGGAAATATTTATAAGACAGTTTTTTTAAGAGGGCCCCTTCTTGAAAATCAGTCGTCGAACTGGAGGGTAGCCCTCCTTAAAAGAATTGAAATAAAAATTAAATTTTTAACCAGAGGAAGGCTGACCTTCTTGGTCACTCTGTTTTTAAGTCTCAAAACAATCAATTTATTAATTTGACTGTCAATGCTATTTAAATTAGATCTGACCTTATTTACAATTATTTGATGTTTTACAGTAAGACTTGCTGCCTTGCTCGATAGAGAGAAAAAATGATTTTAGACTAAACAATTGGCTTGACCAGCAGCAGTAATAGCAACAACGTAAAGACTGGTTTCCATTCAGCCGTAACTGCTTATGACATCGCGCAGGCTGAATTTTTTTAATGGAAACATATTTCTTGTGATGACTGAGGCTGCCTGGAGCTGCCTGCAGCATGTGCTCTGAGGCTGCTCAAAAGTTGAATTTGATTCAACTTTCACGGCACTTACGGAGTCGAAATTTCAGAAGAGTCAGTCTCATGCAATTTTCTCAGGCGATGTCGCAGGCAGTTACGGCTGCATGGAAACCAGCCTTAAGCTTATTCAAAATGACTGTTTTCAGATACCCGTATAACGCCCTCGGTTACTTCAGAAGCAACATAAAAAACTACAGAAAATTCTAGTTGATATCTGAAATCCAGTCTGTATTTCAAATGGGGATAGCTTCATATTAAACCAAAATAACTTCTTTGAACAAAACAATGCATCTTCAAAACTTTAAAAAGTAACGCTCTTCAAATCAGCACTTGGAGAGTCTGGTATGTCCTTTACCAAAGCCGACTCAGACATGTCTTTTATCACTGTCTTTCTGCATTTCATATTGACATTATTTCTGATCATGTTCGCTTTGGACATTTGCACATACTCGCTCGGGTAAAGATCATTTGCTAGCTTCAAAATTGTCCGCAATCTTTTGGGACATAATGGTTCTGTTTCCGTGTTGTTTCCTCGATACTTTCTGACTCCACCTGCCACGCGACATCTTATAAGCTCCTCCCTAGCGTAACAATGATCCATCAGTTTGTAAATGAAAGTCATACAGTTTTTACTGCCTTGGTAGATTTTCTGCACAACCGACAAATCGATTTCAGCAATCAAAGGCAGGCACCCCAGAAAAGCGAGAGATTGGTTCAAAACTCTTTCTAGGCATTTACGGGAAGTGTCTTTGTCGCCTTTTTGGTAGTCAGACGGCGCAGCTACAAGTATCTGGACAGTTTCAGATGGGACGTTCATGGAACTTGTGATCAGATGAGCGATGCTAGACATCATTTTTTTGCCTTCTTGTTTATTTTGTCCATCATCTAAAGTGAAGATTTTTGCCAACCATGGCGCCGGCTCATGACTTTTCGGTCTCCTTTGTGTTACGATGAATTGATCTTGAAATTGAATCATTGTTTTATCGTCATCCTGCCATGGTTGTCCTGGCAACACATAAGGCATTGTCTCGTCCCCAGCCCTAATTTCAGTAGGTACATCAACAGTTGAATACATGTGACTTGGGACGACTATTGGCACTTGTGTTGGCGACATCATCTCATTTGATGTCGAGAAATCTACCATCGAGGGTCTTGCGTCCACCAAAGATGGTCTTGTCTCTCGGCTAAGATTCCCGCGAAACTGCAATGGTGAAGCATTTTGCACATCACGCATGAGTGTACCAGCATGCATTTCATTTTGTTCCAAATTACCCTTTGCATTTGAGGACCTTTTATAGACCCGATTTAACGATTTCTGTTCCTCTTTAAGTTCTAACTCTGGTGATACAACATTCGAACCGAAGACAATGCCTCGAACATTGATTGGCATATTTTCAAACCGTGGCGTAGACTCGTTTTGTGGCACAGAAATATGATCTGCTGACTTTTTGGGTGCGTTATTATTGAAACCTTTGTTTGCTTCAGTTCTGGTATTCTCTTTGTAATTACCTGGTTGCTGCCACGCATTGGGATTTGCTGGTCTCACAGAATAGTAAGACGATATTCTTGGGCATAAACTTTCATCAACATTGTCATCTTCTTTGTTTGTTTTTTCTTCTTGATTGCCACGACGACTTGAGTTTGCTCGAGTTTGCTCCGCTTCTTTTCTCTGCCAGCTCTCGTATCTCATATAAGATTCCTTGCGCCGCTTTACCGATCCCTCAATCCCATCACGTGATATTTCTTGGCTTGAGATCGATAATGATCTGGACTTCCTCGGCCTTTTTCTCGCATCTTGGACATTATTCCTACTGCTTGAGCTACCCTTGCTTTCCGTTTGTTGACTTTCGACATGATGATTCGTTTCAGGATGCTCAAAATTGTCTCTCACATTTCGTTTGTTCATAGCTTTGACTATGCCATGAAGCAAGTCTACCATGGTATCCATCCTACCTAACAATAAGTCATGCTTTTGGAGCAGCTGGTCAAACTTTCCTGATCTGCGACTGAAAGATCTTCTGGAGCCATCACTACCTTTGTAGTTAATGTAGCCTTCCTTTGAGGAGCGGCGGCTTCTCATGACATGTTTCTTCGCCCTGTATCTTATTTTTTCATTTCTTTCCTTGTATCTGGAGTGGCCATTTTCCTCGATCTTGGAGCTGCTTGAGGTGTATGACATATCAGAGTCATCTGTCAGATATTCCTCATCATCGGAATGCAAAGAGCGTTCTCTTCCGAGACGACGATCATTTCTTTCAATATGGCGGTTTTCCTGTTCATGATTGCGGTCCCATCTATTGACTCTGTCGCTTTTAGAACTTCTATTTCTGGTGACGCGCTTTTCACACCCATGCTCTCTGTATCTGTTCACACCCCTATCATCATAGTCATTACGTCTTGACCGACCATCAATCGGTTCTCTTTGTCTAGAACGTTCTTTGACACCATTATGCATGTCTCCTCCTGTGTATGACCTTTTATCCGCACTATGTTGATTATATTTGCTTGAATTGCCCATTCTCCTTTCTTCTTCTGTGTCATCTGTATCATTGCTTAACTGAGTACTTCCCCTACTTTTTGCTTGATTATGATTATTATTATTACACTCAGTTTCTATTTCTCCGCGAGTTTGTGCGTTTGTATTCCAGTCTCCTTCGCTGGGGTTATCATTTTCAAATGTTTTGCGGTCTGAAGTCAATATCTCAATCGCTTTCTTTTGCCTTTTCATGTCTTTCAAACACGACCTGTAACGTTAAATGAATCAAATGGTTAATAGAACCATTTCACTCGTATACCTAAAAATTTTAATCTAATTTTTGTATTTAAAAACCAGAGTAAAACATTGATAAATTCAGAGATGTTGATTCCTTAAAAACCCACAAACTAGGTTTGGAGGGGGAATTTTTGAGCTACTAGGGTCTAGGAATTGAGAAAAGCTAAGATAAGAGATTTTTAAATTTATGTGACAAGAAAAATGGCGATGAATTAAATCAGTTGCTCAGCTGTAGTGTACCGGGTGACTGCAGTGACTAAATGATTTGATGGACTGCAGTAACTAAAATAGAACTTAAACGGTTCCCAAATATTTTTGTAGTAATTCACTGGTATTTAACTTACCGATGAATACCTTCGCATTATTGGTGGCGTATGAGCCGAGGTATTTATCTTCAAATCTCAAATTTACCGCTACCTCAAAACAGAGATTTGGCTGAACGGCCTAAAAAAACTAATTTAGCAGAGCAGTAATCATCGAGACATCAGCACGGCAATCGTCATTCCGCTTTTTACCATTTTCAATACACAAAAGTACAAAATTTAAATTCAAAGAATGGGTGAATTCGCCCTTAGATATTGTTATATCGATGAAACATCTAACACCTCTACATTTGTAATTCGTTGTTCCATTGAAAGTTTTAATTTGTTCAAAAAGATTCAGCGATAATTTTGTAAACAATCGTAGAAAAATGAAAAATCAAACGATGGGTGATTAAGTTGCAAACAAATGGTTCAGATCCACTGCACAATATTAACAAACAGTTGACTTAGTTTTACAATGTTCTAAGTGATTTTTAATGTAAAACAAACTGCAGTTACAAAATTGTGAGTCCTACTCATCCGCTAAAGTGCTCCCTTTTACTGCAAAGCATTACATCGTACGCCCCAAGCCCCCGTACGTCATTGCAGGGAAATGGTCATGGTATTGAAAAGGGTTAAAAGCAGAATGACATTTGCTGTGCTAAGATCGCGGTGATTCCCCAGCTAAATTAATGTCTTTAGGCCATTCAGCCAAATCTCTGTTTTGAGGTGACAACAAATTTGAAGATGAATATCTCGGCTCATAAGCCACCAATAATGCTAAATATGTTTTTCATCGTAAGCATTTTTTGTACTATTGTACTTTAAGCCAATAAAATGCGAGGCAGGTAGACTGCCTTTTTTTAGCTTTGAGTTTGGATTTTCCAAGGACCCAAGATAAAGGCGGGAGGGGCAAAGCGAAGGCCGGAGAACCGCTCCTTCTGAAACTTGAGTTGATTGCGGTCTCAAATGTGAGAATTGGGTCCAGGGACAACACCCTTTAATTTATTAAATAAATTGACAACAATATTAAATAAATTTAAAATGAAAAAAAAAATCTAAAACAAACTTTTTTAATCGGGTGTAACCTGTTTATTGTCCCACTCACGAAGCTATACGTTTATAAACGTAAAAATATTTAGTTTCTTATAACTGTATAGTTTCCTCGCACTGTTCGATTTTCAGATCACTACTCGTGTCGCGCAAATTTTTTTATGGCGGCGTCAAGCACAGAGAAAACAAACTAGGAAAAGCTTTGTTCAGAAGATTACCACAACGGTAAATAATTTATATTTATCAGAGCATGCGCTCCCAGGGAGATCAGGTTTTGTCGAGGAATAATAAAACTCCTTTTGGTGGCTTAACCTAAATACTCATTGCTTTCAAAGAATATAGCTCGTTTTTAAACATGTTTAATAGGCCTAACTAATTTTCTTTTAATGATGAAGTATTTTTGTTTTTAATTATTTTTATTTTGCACGCCCGCCGCCCCCGGCAAAGAAAGGTTGAAAAAAGGGTATTGTTTCCTCCCAGACTTTTCAGACAGTGTTCTCAGACATTGGTGTTTCGTTTTCCTGTGTCTCTGTCAATCAATTCTATTCTGTTTGATTGTCGTATATTTTCAAAAGTCATAAGAGACAAAATTAGGCTCTGAAATGAAAAGTTTTTAAATTAAATGCAATTTTTCTTAACGAATTTTAAAAATTTTTTATCGAAACGCCGATCCAAAATTTGCCCTTTGGCCGCAACCTTCCGCGGCTCACTTCAGTCAGAAATGTAGAATAATGTTGTTTGGGTTCTCTCGTTCTCTCGCTCTCCTCTTATTTCGCATTCCTTCAAAAAATAAAGTCCGTTCGTTTTCTAAATATCCTTATGATGATACATGCACTCATAATTGCAAAACTGGCACTAATTAAACGAGAATACGAAAGTATAAAAGTTTCAAAATCCATGCACATGAATAAAAGTACCTGTCGAACGATATTTAGCAGGTCTTGTCTTGTGTGCTGTTCAATTCAAGATTGGCCTTCAAAATCCCGCTTGCCTTCCTGCCAAAAAAAGCTCTTTTCTTCTTTTGCCGATTTATAAATCTTTCGGTTAGCAAGCACAGTTGATTCCTTCAAGAAATATGTTTTATTTTTAACGGTGAATGTTTTGTATTTGACTCAAATTCTCGTGTTCAGTTCCTGCGTTTTGCCAACTAAACAAATCCGAAACCGATATGAAATGGGAATCGGCTCACAAGGGAATTTACAATAACAACGAGAACAATGGACGCGTCAGATTCCTTTGTTTTTTAAATTCAATAGGAATCTGTTGAAGCCTCACGGGATTATCGGTTTTTTCAACGTGTGTTGAACAATGGATATTTATGTCTTCATATTAAAACACCGGATTTTGAGAGGAAGGATCTTTTACTTTTGTTTAGGACTTTTAATCATGAATAGGCCTTTCCTCTAGAGGGCGGTCTTTTAAGTAAATGGTGTTTTCACATTCGAATAGGTGTTACCATGTAGCCATAAATTTGCCAAAGCGCGGAATTATTCAACAATGCAACATCCCGTTCTGCTGCACAAAATCTCATTAAAACAAAATTTTTAAACTTTTGATGAAAAACAAGCAGAGAACAACAAAACAGAATTGAGTGAAATCGTATCTTGTGAATTCTCGCCAAAAGGCCAACTGAGGTAATGCCTGTCATTTGTCTGCAGATCTGCATCGTTCATAATAGTCTAATCGTTGTAAGCATGTAGAAAAGGGTACTTGGCTCGATAGCTCTGTTGAGTTTTTTTTTCATTCCTAATTATATGGATTTTCATTTCTGTAATTCAAAAATTTAATAATTTAATTCATGATAAAATGATAAAATATATTTACAAACATGTTGTGGGGTGGGAAGACTTTCTTTAATCAACTTCTCGATTTGGAAGGAAGGGGATGAGCGCCACGGGGAAATTTTGAAAATTGAACTGAAAATTTTTGTTTGGGGAAACCGACATTTTAAGGGGGCAGGCAATTTGAATGGCGCGGAGATACACGTTCGGGTTACATGTCTCTTAATGTTAATTGCTTCCTTTTTTGTTCCAACACGACTGAAAGTATATGTTAATTGTTAATTCCCACAGATAGGGAAAACTTGTCTTTTTGCCTGGTGCTAACTTTCTTATAAAAAGGTTCGAGCAGGTTACTCATAAAAAATCACACGTGGACTAAATGCAAAACACGAGAAACGGGAAAAGTACTTTCTGGAGCGGTATTCTTTTTCTTCCAAAATTAATTTCTCGTTTTTATGTTACAAGCCTCTCAGGGTTTTCACATGTTGTACATAATATTGTAAATTAAACCCATTATTTAAAAATAAAACCTTGTAAAGGGAGAAACCATGTCAGAGAGCATTTCGTAACTTTTGTAAAGGGGAGGGGGAGGGTAGTTCGTGTCACCAATATTTAAAACCTGAAATTTTACGCTGAAAATTCAGAGCGGACAATTACAGTAAAATTTTTGACCCCATGTTTGTTGTGAGACCAGAATTAAACAACCCGATTTTGATAAAGATACAGTGAAGAAAATTGAAATAGGCCTAGTTTTGGGACATAGCTGTTTACCACAAAAGGTTCTTGTCATTTATCCCGTAAAACCGTCAAATTAAACTTTGAACTGCAATATATCTGCAATATACAACGTTGCTACCTGTTCTTATATATGTTTTTCAGTAATCTTCCCATTATTTCCCATTATTTATACCTAGAACCAAACGAAGACAACGTTTCTACCTTGTCCCAGCTTTCCTTGCAGTCTTGCCCAGTTTTTCATCGGATGTGGATATGTCCAACATTTTTCAAAAGTCTTACCCAGTTGTTGCAGAAGATGAGAACAACGTTGCTCCCTATGTACCTAACAGCGTTGCTACCTAAGACAAATTTTAATTTCTGATTGAGAGGAAAAAAGCCGGTGCTGACAGTGCTGAGAAAACCAATTTTTGGGACATACCTTGCCAAGTGATCAATTGTCCAAAACAATGGGGGGGGGCAAGCTTTTGTTCCGATGAAAAAGGGACAATAGCCTATTGTATAAAACAAAAAGAATGTGGCCGGGGCTGGGGCTGGGGGAATTCGCCCCCTGGTTTTTATGTTAAAAGAAGCTTTGGTGTGATCGCAACGTTGAAGTGTCCAGATTAGTTGACCCAACATAGAAACTACCCTCGTTGAAACATGGTTTAGTTGTGGGGGTGGGTACTATTATGCGTATTTTGACCCCCAAAACGGTTTAAATACTTAGTTTTAATATTTGGGGTAGTATTTGATAGGCTTTTTGCCATCTGTCACTTTGATTCCGTAGCAGCACAGTAACCTTGTAAAAACTGAATAAAAATAGTGAAAACTCAATTTGATTCATGTAAAAAGTAGCTCAGTCATGGCATATAACTTGTGCTTTATGCGTTTGTGTGTTCTTGTGACTGATAAACCATGGGATGAATGCCTATCTAAACTTTAAGAGAAGAATTTCTCCTGAGGGGAGTGCATGACTTACTCTGACCGGGGTCTGCCGCTCAGTTTCCAGAAAGCTGCCAAGTTCTGAAAGATAAAATTTGTCTTGGAACCCAATATTATGATAAAATTTCTTCGAGAAGCACCCATATTACCGACTTTTCATGATTTTAGATATAAGGTACTTTCATGGAAATTTTGCAGCTTCCAACCCACCCATGCGAGCGGCACATACCCGTACCCAAAGTATGTCATGTCCCCCCCTCCTCTCTCTCCTCGGGAAATTTTGTTAACAACAAACCAGTTGTGACAGAAAGGCTCTTGTGCCAAATACTTGAAACATATAGATTTATTTAAATCATTATCAAATCAGGGACAAATTCCAATCTTCCACTCACAACATTTATTTAAACTTACTTGTGTGTTGGTGGGTGTGTTGGAGCCCCGTCCTGTTTATTTTATTTATCTATATTTGAGTGTCACATACCTCAACTGGGGGTATGTGTTAAAATTTAATGTGAAACGAAATTAATTATTTCGTGTTGTTATTATGTGTGTGAAGCAAATGTTTGGTTTTGTTGCTCAACATATAGCTTATTAGTTTGTTCAGATATCGATGTTAGACTGTAGCACAGTTATCATAAGTGTCAGTGTTGTAAGGTTACTTCAAGCTAATTTAAAATCACGTATTTGTGTATTGAATTCAAACTCATTATTTTTTTTTCAGTTTGTAAAACAACTCGTTCCAAACATGTCAAATCTTGATGAATACATTAACGAATTGAAGAAAGGATCAGCTCTTTTCCTTTTTCTCTCCTTGAAACCGAGCGTGTTCAAGCAATCATTGGAAATTTTACGTCAGGTAATTGAAATTTCTAGTTTTTCTTTCAAAGTTTAAGTCAAGTCTTTTTGTCGAGGTTCATTTTGCTTACTGATCAATAACTCCAATGTCCTCAGGTGTGTACTTGCAATGATTTAGGCCCTCGGGCACCATGCAGTTAACTGTTTCCCTAAACTTATTGGGCCCCCATGCATGCTTATTGGGTCCTCCTTGGGCATTGCCCGAACGCTCGATGCCCTAGTTCTCTCTTGAATTATCTACTAGTTTTATTGAGTTTATTTCGTGACCATTTGGATTATTTTATTTTCTCATCTGTAAGTAGATGTAATAAAATAGTAAAAGGGCCCCCTCAAATCATAAATTTTCCAGGGACCCGTCACTTCTTTTGGGAGCCCCGAGCCTCCCCCATTATGGTCTGTTGCTAAACAACGTTAAAAAATATTTTTCATGCGGTAAATGCCGACAAAACGTTAACCTTAGACAATCCTTTTTCGCTTGCTGCTACCGAAGGTGGGTAGGAGATGGCACCATTCCACTAACAGAACTTCTAACTACGAAACCCACAGCTGTCCGTCTTTTCGATTTCCATAAATAATCACACTAACAACCGCCAATACATGGGACGGACCGGAAGACATTCAAGAGACAGACTCGACGAACACCTCCAGAGACGTAGTCAGCAAAAAACTACTAAAAAATTACAAATACTAACAATATTTCACTGGTTTAGCTAACACTCTCACACCCAACGGACTCAACAGAACTACCGACCATTAACTCAACCAAATAACCTGCTTTTATGTTACTAGTATATTGTTATTGTCATACCCATATTACATTATTATTACTACACCACTATTTCCATTATAATTGTTATTATTATCAGTATTACCATTATCATTATATCATCATCACTATTCATACATCCTAACGTGATCACCACCATATTTCGTCACAACTCACACATGATCACTGCGCAGCCTTGCCACTATTTGCATCCACCAATCATATCTCTTCACCTACGATCAAATTTTTGTATATTTTGCTATTTTGTAATTCCGTTTATTTAGCTCTGAAGAAGCTTTTTTTTCCGTTGTTCCTGTTTTCTTATTTTATCTCTACTTCGTCACAAGCATCCGTGGATCGAACGAGCAATCTGCAATAGTATGACCTTTTCTGAAAGCACATCACCATTCCATTCCCTCATGGTTTGATAACCTCTTACCCCAAATGAGCTGGGACTCATTTTATTGACATCGAAAAGATGGACAGCTGAGTTATGGCTGTGGGTTTCGTAGTTTGAAGTTCAACAACTGGTTCCGAACCCGCGCTCTCCTCCCAGAGAGTTTGGCTTTGAAACACTGCGCTCTCCTCCCAGAGAGTTTGACTTTGAAACACTGCGCCCCCACAGCGCCACAACCACTTGGCCATTCAAACCCTTTGACTAAAGTTGGTGGGATTGTGCTACTCTGCAAAATGAGGCTTTGGCATGATTTGCCTGCTAGTTGGAAATCAGTCTTTAGGGGTAATGGTGAATTAAATGTTTTCTTGAAGCAATTCAGACGTCCTTGTAATAATCGTTTTTTGCTCATGTTAATGGATGTGTTGAATCAGGAAATTGTGATGAAAATTGAATTTTTGAACAATTTTGTTAATTTGTTACGTTGCACATTTGTCGCAAATTAAAAGTATTAACTGCCAAGGGAATTTATACTTTAATAAAGTAAAAACAATTTGAGAACATTTTTTGATATTAAAATTTTTTTGCAGTATCGAAAGACGGCTGCCATTTACCATAACTGCAGTTCAGGTTTAACTCAACTGAAAACCCCGCATATCAGTGAAATTTCTTCGAAAGAAAGGACCCAGGTTTGTGTATCTTTTAGAAGTAAGAATGAACGATTATGCGATGTCTGTCAACATTCTAAAAGTAAACACAAATGCCAGACATTTTCTCGTAGTAGTTTTCACACGAAATTTAAAGACAACTTTAGTTTGAAGCTTTATGCAAATTTTACAATGGCAAACTCGTGCAGCTGTTTTCCTAGACGATGTTACGATAATCATAGTTATTATTCCGTATGTTGCGTTCAACTTGAAAAATCCGGAGAGGAATCGACAAGAATGTTTGGAGAATGGTTTCAGAGCTTGCAACAATCACCAAAAAAACAATTGGAAATCTTCGATGATAATGGCGAAAACGACGCCAAAATATCAAATCCTGCTTTGAAGAATTCAGGCCTGAGCATCAATTCATCGGATATTTTGTTTGAAAACGCTTTAAATTCACTTGTTGATGCGGTGAAAGTGTTGGTAGAAACTTCTTCAAAGGCTGATGCTGATATTTTCCCAGGTTTATTGACGAGTGAGCGTTTGGACAACAGTGTATTTGAAAAAACATTTGGAAGGAGAACACCTGAAGCTGAAAATATTGAGTTGAAAAAGTTGAGAGAAAAATCTGAAGAAATAAACAACGAAAAAACTTGTGGAGGAAAATTAGTAAAGCATAGGAAGGTGTTTGGAAGAAACTTCACATCAGCAGATTTTAAAGGATTGCGATGCAAATCTAATCGTACTGTTAATTTCTTTTTGCTTGATATTAATATTCATCAACAAATTGTCATAAATTTAGGAATTGCACGAGAATTGAGTTGGAAACAACCTTTGCTAGCTCTTATCAATTTGAAGGTATGTCAATTTGCAGTTTTTGCTAAATGTTATTAAAATATTATTGATTTCATTTTAATTTTAATTTGAACTATTTAATATAGTTTACTTTGTTTTATAAATAATATAAAATTATACCAATATTCTTACCTTACGTACCTGACCAGGAGAAAGCATCCACATTTGATGGCATTTCAAGCATTGTACCTAGCCATAATCATGGCAATCGATGCAGTACATGATTTGTTATAGCTCGTCAAAAGTTATAATCTTTTATGGCGCACTATTTACAAACTTGGAGATGTCGTCCATCGGGAACTTTAAGGTACAACTATACATGGGAATTATATGGTAATACAGAAAGGTTTTTTTGATAATTTTGATTGAAAGTTCTACTCAAAGGCAAGATACTTTTACATGGTTTTGTATTTCTCGTGTTTTTTTTCAGAATGAAGCGACTTACATGATGGACAAGAATATGAAAGTAAATTCTGAAAATATCGGTATGTTGAGATATTCTTTGCAATTACACAAGTATTTTCAAGGTATTATCAAGGTATTATCAAGGTATTATCGTTGTATATTTTCAAAAGTATAGTTCCTGTTTTTTTATTTCATCGTCTACTTCGTCGCAACATAGTCATGGTCGCAAAAGTTGTGAGAGAAAGTTAATTATTATGTAATAACTTGCAAATATTTTACTATCAGGAAGCTGCATTATAGAGATTTACATTTTTCGGCGGTGAGCTGATTAAATTAAACGCTAATCTGCCATTATTGTTTGCAGTTAAATTTGTGACGAATCATACAAATGGAAATCTTGAACGATGGCTTCGATCGTCACGTGACACAAGAAAATGCTGCGATGGAGATGGGTGCGTTTGTATCACAGAAGTAACGACGAGATCATTTCAAAAAATAGTTTTAGACAACTCAAAGGTTTGTACTTCAGTGCTTTTCTCTTCCACCTCAAGCCCCTCTTCTTTTTTGTTTAGTTACCAACTGAAAGAATCATATCATAGCTAGCTATGTTTCCCAAACCTCATACTTAACAAAACAGCTCCTGTTTTATGTTTTTACATTTTGAAACTTGTACACTCATTAAATATTGTATCTTACTGTTATCAATTATATATACTTTTTCACTTTAATTTACGGCCAAAGCTAGTTAACCTTTGCTTTACTTGGGTCGTGTAGAATGCATGCTTTTAATTAATTTTTCTTTGATACCTGTATCTTTTTGTATTCTACAAATAAAATTGAATTGAATTTAACTAAGAATTGAATTGAAAAAATCACAGTTTTTCGGTTTTTAGGGGAGATGGTTATGATCTCCGATTATGTTTATCTGGAAATATATTAGCATACATTGTGATTTTACTATTTGTCTGATGTGACAGCAACATATCAAAGAGGGTAAGCACGGAGGGGGAACCTTTTTGTGAGTTTAGAGTGTCCCAAACATCTTTCATCAGGATTATACCACAGCCTACATCATTTGAAAGTTTAATGGAAGTTTTTTTCGTGCCTAACTGAACGTTTTGTTTTATCGACAAACAGAATAATTGCTCCAATAACCATTCTGTCATAAACTATGTTCACATGTGAACTTCTAAACAAGAGTAGGTTACACGCATTTTTTTATGAGAACACACTGTATACTTTATAAGAACGTCGAGGCTCGAATTGTGAAACAAATAAGAAGAAATTAAGATTATGCCTCAGATCAAAGATACTTACTTTACAAGCTAGAGTGGTACTAAACACGAATGTTCCCTATGTATTGTTGAAGCAAAACAGAAAAAACTGGTCACGTCGTCAATTAGGATCAGTGGCGTTACCACGGGGTGGTTATCCCAGAGATCAGAGGGCGTTGCCGACGTTCTCCAAACTTCTGAAGGGCGCCGTCGCAAAAATTTCCCCCAGACCCCCGTTCTACAGTAGTCCACCCCAGTATTTTTCGTCAGGCAACGCCATTGATTAGGATAAAATTACAAAAGAAACATCTGTGCAAACATCTTGAGCCTCAAATTCTTAAAAATTTAAGAACATCGAGCCTCGGCAAAAATTATCTGGTTCTTATAAAAAGAGAGTGTACCTAAACTATAACTTTTAAATCAATAAGCTTGGAATTTTCAAAAATAATATTTTTAAATAATTATACATTTTAGGACATATTTTTGATGTATTATGCGCCGTGGTGTGGATACTGCAAACAAGCATACAATATTTTTCTGCAACTTGCAACTGTGTATAAAACTATAAAAACTTTAGGATTTGCCAGGCAAGTTGAGCTTTTTGTTGTTTTCTCCACTTAGGAGTATTATTATCTAGCTATTTAGTTTTAAATCAAAATGAGTTTGATTGTTGAATTGTTACATTAACATTGAATTATTTTTAAACTCTTAAAACCAAGTTATTTCTTGTAAGAATGCAATGCTGAATGTTTCGTCATATTTCAGTTGTTCTTTTTCAATTTATCGACATTGTTTGTCGATTTGTTCATCTTTATTTACATTTTTTCAAACAAAAACACACGGAAATGGGAATTTTGTTTCTTGTATCATTTTTCTTATTTGGAAAATATCACAGTGCTTTGATTTGGTTTCATTGTATCTTCTCTCGTTCAAGGTCAGGAAATTGTGGTGATGGTTTTTGGAATTTAATAAGCAACATTCTACTTGAAAGAGGATAAATACCTAGACTGTCAACACAACAGTCAACAGTCTTTCTATTTTCCCTGTTGTTGTTATTGTAATTTTCGCTGTTAGCGAAATCTACTTACCACAATTGTCGTAGTTATACAAGGCCATTAGGGAGGTTCAGATCCAGAATGAATACGAGGTTGGGCAATGCACTCCAAAAAGCGATTTAATAAAAGAAATAGCTTTTTTCGTAATCCTTACATACTAATTTTGCTATGTTAAAGGTTCTTGGTTGATTAGGCCTTCTCGCTGTCGCCATAATTAAGCCAATTTCCTTTTCTTCTCTGAGTCTTCAGCTTGCTTTTTCAAAAGACGACGAAAAATAGTGAATTTTACGTTGCAGATTTAAAATGCACAACGTTTGGAGAAGAAAGCAGATTCGAAAAGCACAACTTTTTGCCCCATGGGAACAAGAGTTTTCCCAAATTTATTCTCTAAATTTTAAATTCAATATTTTCCATGCCCTACTCGTACCCGTAATCGTTCGGGATCTAAACCTCCCTATTATTGTAGCGTTAAAGATATCGTGTAACTAATAGATATCTGTAAGTACAGATATCGTGTAATATCGTGATATAGGGGAGCGTTACAGATATCGTGTAATACGGCTGGTAAATAACCTCGATTTACCAGGGAATAACTACCCTCGATAATTCATTTATGTATTTTTTCTACAGAATAGACGGAGATACAAATGATTTACCTTATCACTTTGTCGTTGATGGTTATCCAACTTTCATATTATTTCCAAGAAATAGGTACGTAATTCTCATTGACGATTTGTTCAGTATTTGGTAAATCCCCAAAGAAATATTAGATAACTAACATCCTCATTTAATAGTAACTTCTTTTGGGAAAGTACATTTTTAAGTGGTCTTTGGATCAGGGATAGGAGTCGCGCCCACCCCTACCTTCGGGTAGCAGCAAACGAGAGAGGAGCCTTTGGGTCACCTCCGACTACGATCCGAGTACGGTCCGACTACGGTCCGACTACGGTCCGACTACCGACTTACTTTATTTTAAAATAATTAAACTGAACAATTTTTAATGATTTATTTTTTACACACTTAATGTTTTATTATTTTTTTTATCTTTGACATTATTACTTTTGCACACAGGAAGGCCTTCTCTCGCTCTTATCCAAATCATGAGACGATCAGATTCAAAGAAATGTCGAAGTTCATCAAAGAGCACAGCAGCCAAGACACTCACTTAGCAATGAAATATTTTCACGGAAAGAGGTGATTAAATTAGTAACCAACAGCATATTAGAATCACAAAATTTGTTTGGAGGAAATTTAAGAAATCTAATTTTTTTTATAGTATCTCCTGTATCAAATGAGAGGTCAAGAAAAATACAGTCAGGAAACTGATTGTATTCTGTTTCTGTATTTAAGAAACTGATTTTTTAGATTGAGCTACTGTTAACAAATATTTTCCATTTTTCGCTACTGTTCTTCTGAAAAATTGAGCCCAGAAGTTTCGTATCAGTGATTTCGTTAATGCGAGACCTTACCATTCAAAGGCGAAATTAAATATAGACTCAAGCTGATAGGTCCCCAGGGGAGGAGGC
>JAYJMH010001999.1:0-29004 GCA_036873815.1 Phacellophora camtschatica
TGGTATATTGTATTAATTTCCTGTATATGTATTAACTTCCTGTAATAGTTGTATATTTCTTGTAGTCTAGTTATGTTTTTGATAAATTGTATGTAGTGGAATTTAAAATATGAAACTGAACTGAACTGAAAATCTCAGCTTGGAGTTTCATACAAAGGTTGTTTCTATTAAAAAAAATTGGGCGTGCATTTTAATATTATTCGTAATAAGCAATAACGCAATAATAACGCAAAAAGCCATTTCCAGAATTATTTACATTAAATATTTAAATATTGAACATTGCATTATAAACATTATTCAATATCCCAATCATTTTGATTAATTTCCTAACATAGATAAACCAATATTCCAATGTATTTATATCCTAAATATTCTTATATATTTGTAGAAACCTGGGGGTGGGGTACACGTCCCACGTTCGGACAGGAGTGTGCCGCTGAGATTTTTTAAACCCACCCATCTTTAATGTTAAAACTTTCGTGTGTACCCATCATAATTTTATTCCAAATCACCAAACATTAAGCAAAATGTTTAATAATTAAACCAACATTAAAGCATTTATTTTACAAGTCCACAAGTTCGGACAGGAGTGTACCTATGTTTAGTGAATTTACTGCCTTCAAGCCAGTTTATCCCTGCTTCAAATAAGTCCTTATCCACGCCACATAATACCATAACCACATATTTGAGATAGAATGAAATTAAACCCAAATCTCAGCTTGGAGTTTCATACAAAGGTTGTTCTTTTTAAAAATTGGGCGTGCATTTTAATATTATTCGTAATAAGCAATAACCCAATTATTAAGCAATAAGCCATTGTCCAGATTTATTTACATTAAATATTTGAATATCAAACATTGCATTATAAACATTATTCAATATCCCAATCATTTTGATTAATTTCCTAACATAAATAAACCAATATTCCTATGTATTTATATCCTAAATAGTCTTATATATTTGTAGAACCCTGGGGGGAGGGGGGGGGCACATAATACCACATAATACCATAACCACATATTAGAGTATACCCCTCTGCTCTGATGGTAGAACAAACGATGACAAAGAGCAAGCATTGATTAACCCTTTCACCCCGGGAAGGGCCATAAGGCCCATTGACAAACAACGTAAAACGTCATATTTTCAGGAGGTAAATGGGGTAGAACTTCAGATATTTTTCAGCGTAATTTATCGCATAAATCAAGTTTGTCTCCATGTACTACACCCTGCAAAACAAAACTTGCATAGGACTTGCCTGTTTAACAGAAATAATTTCGGGCGTGAAAGGGTTAATAGGATACCGATCTTTCGGGCTTGTACCCTTTTCAGAGTGTGACTGCAAAATGATGGTGGATCTATAAAATCCTGATTTATATATTTTTTCATATATATAAACAAGCGAGCCTAAAATCATTCTAAAAGGCAAGAATAATTCTTATACACTGTGTTATTGACATAATATTGGCATATATAGTAGAATCTGCAAAATATACAGCAGCAATTTTTGATATTTATAGTTAGGTATCAGAATTCAATTTTTTTATATTCATTTTTTACTTTATCTAGTTTACTTATTTTCATGTTTATTGTAAATCTTTTGTAGTAGGCCTTAATTAGCTGTAAATTTAGCTATTTTATATTCTATATTGTAAAGCCTACATAAAATCAAGAAAAAATAATAGATAATAAGAACGAGTCACTGCCAATATTTATCTTTTGCCTTATATGTTGTTTTAAAGTGGAATTGAATTCTGTTAGTCAATAATCAATAATCAACAAATACAAAACACAACATTCTTTCTCCTTCTTTATGTCAATTAAAATTTGTAGAAAATCAATGAAAAAACATTTCGGTTTCAATCAGAATTTTATAATGAATTTCTTGTCTTAAAGAAATTTTACTGATTTTTAAATTTTATTTCAGCTAAAAGCCAAAGTCATCAATAATGAAATAAGTTTTAATTAGTAAGTAAAAATCCTTCTCTCAAAAATTTGAATAAAAACATCAAGTAAATATTTACGATGGCTAAACCTTTTTCAGTCATTAAATCTCCAGCAGGGGCATGTAGTCGTAATGAAAAACTAGTTAAGAGACAGCGCAAAATTTACACCTTATTACATATGCCAGTAGAAAAAGCAACGGGGCAACTACTTTTTTTTACACAACGACGAGAAACTACTTTTCTTGAGATCGTTTCGGGAATTGTAAAATCGGAGATCAGAAAAAGAACTAAAAGTTGTGTGGCTGAACATGGATTCGTAGGATTTAATATTTACCGATGTACCTTTGGTATTTTTAGGCCATTTATTGGCAATAAATGCAAAACAAAGTTTGTCAGCAAAGCATAGTTTGTCTTCCTTCATTTGTGAAGCAGGTTTATATACTGACCCTATGAGGCACTCATAAAGCCCGTCCGCACTCATTTCACTATTTTTACCCCTTCCCCCCTTGCACGCAAAAGAAAAGATGACAATGAAAATAGATGTGCAATTTCGGTTTACCCTCTTCCTGCCATTCAGTGCGTACGTATTCTATGGATACCCCCCTGAGCAAAGTTGCCTCACTTGGCGTCACTGCTCTAACTTATAAGATTTCTTCGCTTCCAACAATGGTTTCGTTTAAGAAATGTCAATATTGTCGTGATGATATTCTTGCTTTCCTTCTTTTCTATTGTAAAAACAGAACGAGTTGTATTCAAGAATTAAACAAGTAGACGTCATTGACCGCACCTTAAACTATGCCGTAAAATTGTTCAGAAATTTATTTTAAAACTAACCAGCTTTCAGCCAAAAATGCATTTAATTTGCAGTTTAAGAATATTTGTAAACAATATAAGCCACCATGAAATTAGATTTCGTTTTTTTTTTTAACTTTCCATTGCGATGTTGATATTTGTGGACTACGAGGGGGCGTTTCTTCTTCTTTCATTCAATGAGAAAAGACCTTCCATCAACTGGCAAAGATAAGGGCGTCTTAAAAAGTTAGAATCGAATAAAGGCACCTGCAAAACCTTCAAAGCATCAATTTCTAATCTGAATTGCTTTCAAGACAGTTAAAATGTTAAATAACGTTGTGGGTGTTCGCCGACCTGTTTTCAACGATACATAATTTTTTAAGCAAACTAATTTCTTCAAACAATGCAGATTTCAGTTTAAAATAATAGCTGCGTTGAAAAATCTTGGTCTTTTTTTCAACATTTAATTTTCGTCAATTTTCCACTGTCAATGAACCAACTCAAAAAGCTACATGCAATTATGTCATTCTTACATAAGGCCACATAAGAAAAAGAAGAGGTAAAACAGATTTTCACAGGTAGGCACTTGGTACCCAGGAATACAAGGAAATCGGTCCAAAAATTTAGCAAGCTATAAAATGTCGGCTTACCAAGTACTTTATTCCCAAAACTAACAAAACATGAAAAGTACACTTCAAGTTCAAGGGTTGAAGCTGTACTGGTACTTTATTGGAATTAAACTAAGCCCTAAATCTACCGATTCCTTTTCCTGTGTGCATCAATTTGTAAGCATTTGTCACTTGCAATTCCTTCTACTTGTATTTTTAATACTTGCCATAACATTTAAAGTTTATGTGATGAGATATACACCAGTATGTCATTGGGAATAAACTATAGGGCTGGAGGTTACAGTTTCCTTTTTCTATAAAAATTGCCACTAGTTACGTGTATCACTTTGTACGAATATGCCTGTAGTTAATTCGAGTTCCTTCTTCTCGTATTATTGCTGCTTGTCCTAAGTTTACAGTTTGTTTGCTAAGATATACAATGGTACAATATTGAGATTAAATTAGGCCCAAAACTTGCAGTTTCCTTTCTTGCACCCATCTATCGGGATTCACTTGAATATCTTCTACTTGTATTCTTACTGCTTGTCATATAGATTACAGTTTTTGTGTTAGATACACACTGGTATGTTATTGGGATTAACCTAAGCTTGCAGCTTCTTTTTCTTGCGAAAGCTTTCACCCTTGTGTATCAATCACGCAAGGCACTTACAACTCCCACTTGCATTGGTGCTGAATGTCACAAAGCTTGCAGTTTGTGTGCTAAGATACAAATTAGTATATTATTGGGATTATATTAGGCCCTGAACTTGCAGTTTTTTATTTCATTTAAAACTCTCACCTGTGTGTATCAATTTGTACCCATCTACCAAAATTCACATAAAACTATTTTTACTTGTAATTGTTACTCGTGATGAATGATGCGGTTCTTGTACTAAGATATTCAGTGGTATCTTATTGAGGCATTGAAACGAATCTAGGCCCTAAGCTTGCAGTTTCCTTTTACTGCAAAGGCTGTCACTTGTGTGTATCAATTTGTACGCAGCTGGGCCCACTTGAAACTCTCACTTGCATTATTGCTGCTTGTCATAAAGTTTATAGTTTGTGTGTTAAGATATACACTTGGAATCAACATACTGTTGGAATCAAACTAGGCCCTAAGCTTGCAATTTCCTTTTCGGTGAAAGTCGTTACCAGTGTGTATCAATTATACGCAGCTGTAGTAAATCACTTGAAGCTTGTTTTTTAGAATCGTTGTTGTTTCTCTGTTTCTTCTTGTTGGATCTTGGGACGGGTGCACATAAAGGTAAGCTTTAGCTCGAATCTTTTCTGAACATCAATTGAAATACAAGCAAATTTCGGTAACAGTGAGTCTCATGTTGTCAGATTATGAACGTGAGAAGTGAGAAGGGTGTTATGTGGACTTAATTTTCCTAAATCGGGTCTAAACGTACTATATTCACATTTAAGTTTTCAAATTATTGGCGGCAAGTTTTGGTTTATTCCTCTCTCGCCGAAAATTGCACTTTATTGCGCTTTTCTAAGTTGCTATTTCAACTAAAGAAATCGTTCAAAAATTCTACAAAATTTACAAATAGTCGTGAATCACACGTTCGAGATAAACGAGCAATCAAACAATAACCGGTCAAAAAACAGATACAACAGGAAACGAAACGAAATGGATCAATCAAAGACGTCCTCAATAAGGTTAAATTGTTTTTAAACTATTTACACAGTTTTAATCTTAATTTTCAAAAGGATGACGTATTATTGACATTGACGTCACATCACCCGAGGCTGTGGAAGATAAGAAGATTTGCCTTTTTCATCAATGGATACGTGAGTATAGCAATTCAATTGTAACAGGCAGGAAGCAAAACATACCGTTTCTGCCATACCAAAAGATTCCGTTATTCGGCAATGTTGTAAAATATCAATGCAAAGGCCCCTTTCATAAGATGCTAAATAAGTTAATGTGAAGTCGGTAATCACAAACAAGCGAAAGGCTCCAAGGGCCTGTTTATGTGGACGAAATCATCTCACCTTCCAGCCCATCAGCTGAGAGGTTAGATCCGGCCTTTCTTCACAAACCTATACAGTTTTTATATAATGTTTATATGGGAAACCTTTTATCCCACGTAAGTTGGGAGCTGGATCTCACCTAGGTGGGATGAAATTTTCCCATATAAACACAAAAACGGCTGGAAGATGGGATGATTTCCTCCATATAAAAAGACGAAACTAAATATTTAAGAAATTCAATTTGTTATTGTCCGCACCACAAACGTCCTGCACTCTTTTATTAGCATGCACTGTATCTTTTAAATGGGACAAGGGCAAGCCAAAGAGTCTTGCAAGCTGTGACGTTAGAAAATCATGACCAATCTGAAGATATCAGCTGAAAAGAGACCACAAAATCAAATGCATAAACAGCCATACAAATACAAAATTATAAATATGAGCCATGTAAGATTGAGGTCATGCAAAAATTAATGTAAGCAAAAGTATGCCTGTAGGTGAATTCTGAGCCCTGGAAAATTATCTTAAAATAACATCCATTCTATTTCCCAAAAATATCCTCTTCAATATCACGATCAATTCAGTAACTCACATTCTTTTAAAATGTCACCTTTTCCAAATTTGGACAATCACTGTAGCTATCATACATTGGTACAAGCCACTCACTCATTCCAAAATGTTGAAAATGGTACCAGGGTATTGTCGTCGCTGTTTTAAACCGGGGGGATACATCTTCCCCGGTCGGATGGGAGTGTCCCACTAAGATTTTGCAAACGCATCCCTTTTTAACGTTCCAATTTTTGACCCAACATTAATGCTCAATAATATCTAACCAAACACTGAAGCCTTTTTACTGCCTTGAAATACATCCCGTTAATTAATAGCTGCCATACCTCATATTAAGTAGTCCGTTCGTTGACGAAAATATTAGGCAAGTAAAGGGAAGGGGGGGGGGGGGTAAATTCCCTAAATTCTGTTTGTGACACTGGTTTTTTGCTATCAGGAAGAACAATTAATCTGTGATAACGTTCTTCTTGAAATTGACCCACTTTCGATAAGATAATTAAATCCATAAGTTAATTTCCAAATCATACATTTCGCCGATCAAACAATATTTGAAAAAGCATTGGCTACTTTCCTTTAAAATAATTCATAAACCTCGTTTCAATATTCTTTTTTAAAGTCTAGACACAGTAGCAGTCTCAGTGACCCATATCCGAACACAGAAACTGTCTTTGATCACCGGGAAGTAAAAATTCGACTTTGGTGTACTTTGAAAAGCGAAACAGGAAGCAATTAATGCACCACGTATACAATCAACGAAAAGATAAATCAATTTTTCAGACGACATAACGTCAAAAAATAACAAAGAATGTTCGCTGCATAATATCCCTAAGCTCCTTCTGTTCCAGAAAACTATGACATTTGAGACAAAATGTAACACAAAATGCCTAAAAGGCAACAACACAATTCATCCAATGCAACATAAATGCCTCTTGTATTCGTTGCCAAGTTTTTGATACTTCACAAAAATTTAAAGCATCTCTATTTGATAAAAATAAAGTTAAAAGCAAAGGTAATTCTTGGCCATGGCATAGCAATATTTTTAAAAGCTTAACGTAAAAATATTTTTTGGAATCAAGTATTGGCTGATGTGAAAGTAATTTAAAAAATAAGGAAATATTTTGAAATGCTCAGCAATGGGATTTTGATTTTTGACAACATCATTTCGGGTAGTCTAGATTTGCCCAACAAGGACGTAGGAATCATTTCTTGCTTGAGGGGGGAAGAGTCTCGAGAGAGCGCTTTTGCCTATTGATCAGAAGGGCAGAAAGTGCACATATGCCTTAAAAACATGCCAAGATAACATCACTCATTCCTTATCTCTTTTATCTAAAGATTAACCAGAAAAACTTCAACTCTAATGCAACGTTTGATTTAATACAATTTCTCTAGGTGAAAGAGTCAGACATATTACATCAAGTAATTGGTTATTGTTGCTATGTTACGATAATTTAATTTAATTGAACTTTGATCCACAGGGACTGAAAGTATAACTGTCCAAAAATGAAACACCACTTCAAAGAATTGCGGAGCCAATTACCTTGCAGAACTTTATCGCGCGATCAAACAACTGTCTTTGATTTGCTCGTTACTGTTATTCGAAAATTTGTGTTATTCCAAGTGTCCCATGTCCCATATCAAAAGCGTTATGGAGTAAGTCCATAATAGGTGGTCCGATTACGTGTCCGATGTTAGCCCATGGCAAAAAATATAATTTTCAACTTCATTTCATAATAATGGGCTTCCTACAACATACTAATAATAATTAATTCATATAAATTAATTTACTTATAAATTAGATTAAACTACTTAATACCAATAACAGTAGTCATCTTGGCAGAAAAAAAAAACAATATGGTTTCTTATTGTCACACTTTTGTTACATAGAATACTACTGGAAGTGAAGTCCATAGAATAATAACACAACTTTTCTAGCCTCAGCTAAGCTTTCAATTAGCGTGCCATTACCAAACATGGCGACTTTTGCTTGGCAACTTCTCTTGACAATTGGCTGTTATGTTACAACCAATACATTATTTTGTAAATAAATAAAGTCTTTACTTTTCCTAAAGCCCTGCTTATAAGCCAAAGTCCAGCTTTGATTCAATGCGTTTTCGTTTTCTAAACTTACTCGTGGTAAAAGGGGTTAGACACACATTAATTTTCCATCAAATAATAGGCAGTTGAAGTCACTAATTTGAAGCATTAAATTTAAGGATATTTATTGAAAATAACTTTAAATTCCATTTAAAACTTTAAGTAAATACTTAAATCCAAACAGGGTCAATTTAAATAACTATTTAAAGAATTAAAATTTTATCGATCTTAAGTTTTCTATCGGATGTGAACAACGGGTAAATTTCTTAGCTCACATTAGAGACCAGATTTCCTGCTTAAGCTGTCAATCTTTTGATTGATTAGACCTCACCAAAACACATCAATCAATCTACCATTTGTGATGATATTTGCAAGTGATTACTCCATTTTTTCTGAGTTGGTTTTTAGTTTTATTAGAAAAATGATTACAAAAAAGATCATTGATAGTTAAATTGACTACAAATAATAATAAAAAGACATTTGTTAATGGTTTAGCAGCCACAAGCTCGTTACAATTGACCGCAAATTTGTTCTACAAGGCTTTAATAACCGTATTTTCTGTTCAGTTTCAGAAAAATTTTACAATCGTGAACATTAAGAAACGTGAGCTGTTATTCTTCCCTGTGTCTATGTACCCGTGATGTGCAAATGTGTCCCTGCACCCGCACACTTACACATCACGGGTACAAGGAAGAGAGATTTTTGAAATTCAGTGAGAAAATTAGTGAGAGACAAGATGTTTTGTGTTTTGTGTCCGCGTAAATTAAGCCCTCACAAAACGATTAAACTTTTGCTCGACCTTTCACTTTTTGTACTTTTTCAGAGTCTCGATTTCGATCTATTGTCTCTTGATTTAGTGTTCCCAAAACGCGCAAAAACGAAAATAATATTCAGTTTAGAAAAAAAGGCAAAAAACAAACGCAAAGCAATTGCTGCACTGGCCCTGTTTGACGAAAATTTGTTCTGTGTTGGCGCAAAAAACATCGATCAGAAATGTTAATGCGCATGCTCACGCTCGACATTGAAGAGCACCTGGCCAAACGACAAGACTTTACTCCATAACACCTCTGAACAATAAAAATTTAATCCCCTACTCTCGAAATTTTTGATGACGATCAAACTTTACTATACAAATGCACAATACAGATACAAGCAGTGCACCACATTTTTCGAGGGGGTGGCCAAACGACTCGACTTTTTACTGGATTTTTTGCATCATGAAAAATCCAATCTACTCGTTTGGCCGGGGCTTTAGGCCTATGGGTTAGCACAATATCATGGAGATATAACATACACTCCTTTTTTATAAGAACCAGATCGATTTTGCCGAGGCTCAATGTTCTAAAAATTCTAAGAATTGGAGGCTCAAAATGTTCTTAAATTGTTCCTATTTTCATAAACCAAAGAAAAGTTAAACCTTTGGATAAGATTTTGTATTTTGTTGAGGGAAACATACAACCACAAAAAGGAGTATTTGGCAGTCTAACCTGTCGTTTTAACAGTGAAAGAAAAAAATCAATTTAGGCAAATTTACTAAAAAGCATTGGTTTCAGAAAATTGGGAGTTTGTGTAGCGATGAGAAAATCATTGGCTTTAGAAAATTGGGAATTTAAGTTTGTTTAATGATGAGAAAAACAGCTATTTTTATAAAGAAAACGATAAAAATAGATTAACTGAAAAATGAGCACTTGAAAATTCCAGGAAAATCCTTCTCTGCATTGTTATCACATTCCATGAAAATTATCAATTGAAATATTTAAATTCCACGCTTTTCGAAGATCTGAGGTCAAAATTACAACTCATTTCACATGATTGACATATTTTTACTTTTTTGCCGTATTTTGCAAACGATCTTAAGGCTACCCGAAAAAGCTTGCTGTAGTCCAAAAAAACGAAATTAAAAGTAAATTTTTTTCATAGATGAAATACTTACAATGTATTAATTAATTAAATCTCAAATTGCAAATAAATGCAGTATAAAATAATATTGATTAAATAATTATATACATTGGCACCCCAAGTTCAAGGTTGCCTGTTTCCAAATCAAGTCTAGTACCCAGAGTATTTCAAAAGATGAGTTGTCGCATTTTTCGGTTGTTTTTCGAAAACAGCTTCCTGGATGAACTTAAGCGCTTAGGATGCAACCCAATGGCACTGACGTTTTGTCAGGAAATTAAGGCATTGAAGATATAGATTTAGTTTAGCCTCTTAACTCGCACATAACAAGCTCAAGCATTTTATAGATTCTATTTTGATATGTGAAGAGCAGATTTACTCCTTGTGCGGTAACTATTTTAAATAAATTATCAGCAACAAATTTTATTGAAGCAGAATAAATTGTCCACTTCTCTTTGTTGATAGCAAGAATGGAATGTTCATACACTTATAACCCGCTTTCCTTCTGCCAAAATTTGACAGAGGCTTTTGCATTTTTAGATAAAAAGACTGACATTTCTATCTCAATAATTAGGCATGAACAAAAAGTTCCTTCCTCAGGTGCCCGCAGAGAAAATCTGAGGGGACAGTTCGATGGGGCAGGAGGGGTACACAAAATGGCAGTGGGAGTTTTTTCTATTTTTTCCATTTTTTTTTTATTCTTTTGTTTTCAAAAACTGATTTTGGTTGAAATTTTTATCCTACATATTTGTTATCACTGACAAAAATAATATACGTAAAGATTATTCCAAAATGTGATTTTGTCGGTGATAACTTGTTGCATTAAAAATTGTTGCTGCTTCCAAAATCAGGGGCGGATAAAGGCGGGTACGAAGGGTGATCGAACACCGGTCAAATTTCCATACGTTTTGTGAAAAATAGGCAAAAAGACAAACCATTGTCTCAATACCCCTGCCAGCACCCCTCATTGAAATCATTGGATCCGCTCCTGAAAATGTTGAATCCACATTTCCCTATACTGCAGCGCCTGTATTTATTGTCAGTATTAGGCCTATTAGCAAAGTTTATTTTCGCGCCAAAAGCAAAACGAAACCGTATCGGCAGAAAAATCGAACAAATTTGCGTGCAAAGGCTGTGATAGAAAAGCTCAACCATAAATGATTTAAAGTGATAATCTAAAAATACGTAGAACAGGAATGTAAAATTATAAATTATATAAAAACATTTTAATTTCAGAATATCGATGTGTGGATCAAAATTCATGAAAATTGGGATGTTTAAAACTCTCAATAAATAAAAATTATGAGATTGTAAAATCTGCAAACCCAAAGGCAATTTCATAAAACAAGACAATCCAACTAAACCACAAAGTTATTCGCTATCTGGTTTTTTACTAATCAAGAATCAACAGACAGTAAAATAGTTTCGTAGCTTAGATTGTGATTTGTTGAGAATTTGTTGGCGGATTCGGCTAAGGGCCTACAGATTAAAAGCTCGTAGAATTAACATTTCGCAAAAGAACATAAACAGGTAGACTATGAAAACCCAAGCATGAAAAGCCAAAAAATTACTGCATGTACAAAAATACGAAACGACGAAAGCCTGAATTCTTCATGAGCTGTAGAGGAAAATTAAATTACCTGCAAAAACATATCTTCAAATGTTTCAAAATCACATGAAATCATTCTTCAATTTTCTTTATCGCAGCTGCTGGATACTTGACAAGTAAAACATATAGATAAATTTGGAGCGTTGTAACTGAGAAACATTTCGCTCTGAAAAACGAGTCTACAATACTGCGCTCTGATTGGTGCCCTAGATTTCCCTGGTGAGAGAAAGAAAATCACTTGAGAGGTTTGGGGATGAATGTAAATGAACCAATGGCGAGAAATTCTTTCAAAGTATTTACAGAAAGCTTTGTTTTCACTTTTCACGTTGCGTAAATTCTTTGTTTGTATTGCTAAACTTTCTTCAGCTGTTGGAATTAAAATGTCAAATTTTAAAATGTATTTCTAAATGAAAACGCGATTTGCTTTCTGACTATTTGAAAGAATAGACCAGGCTTCCCGTTTCTGGGTCTGTTCAATTGAATCAAAATAAACATGGAAAACAGAAGTTGTGGTTTTTGTTTCTTCGTGATGTTGAATCAGTAGGTGTGAAATATATTCTTCAAGGTGACATGATGCATTGCCTTCGTTCAGATCTGAATTCTCTGCTTCAAAAAAATATGCCTTGATTGAAATTATGAACTATAAAACGATACTAATCCTAAACTAATTGAGAATAAAATTCACGAAAGTTGAACTACAGCCTGCGCACAGCCGGTGAACTAAACTCGAAAATTTTATTAGATTTTGTTCTTTGACTATGGCCTGGAAACGACTTCAAATTATTTTCAAATTACATCAGAGCCACAGAAAAAGATTAAAAGATTGGATCGATAATGCAAAGCTCCCAATCTCTTTTCTATTTATTTCAAATTGGAAGACATTCGACTTCTTGGCAGACATGAGCAGGAATTCAACATCTGTCAAAAATCTTGTGATATTGCTCTTGTAATATCAGAAACAATTTTTGATATCTAACCCAACAGTAAGGCATTTTTGCTAAAAATCATACCCCGTTTCTAGAGAATTTACTGCCACCAAACCCATCCTTAGAAAAATAAAAACCTACAAACTGATTTTTCGGAAAGACATCCAAAGATAAGGACCAAAAACAAACTGATATATTTTTATGTTCCTATGAAATTGTACACATTTAATTTTTTACGCTAAACATTTCCATTTTTAATGCATATCTTATTGATATAAATACATTAATGTCATATAAATGTCATATGCACTAGCAATTTAAAAAAGTTGAGAAATTGGTCATTTTCTGGCAATATGCAGTTTAATTTTTTCAAAAAAAAATGCTAGGCGATTAGACACCAAGTAGCAATATAGTCCCTTTTTACAAGAACCTCACCCTGAAAATGGTAATAGTGCCACATTAATAAGAGCCTACTCAGTCCGTTAAAAAAGTAGGTTCTTGTTTGTGGTGATTTTGTCACAAGTTAATCCCTCTTTTCATGGGTATGCTATCCTCAGAAATAAACTCATAATATAATATACTGTACTAACAGAGACGAATTTTGTAGCAATGGTGTTATTGACACTGAAAAGTTCTTTTTTGCGTGCGTAACTTTGTTAAATAATTAGTCATAACAAATGAAGTAATAAAATTTAGTTACATGAATATTGATTAAATACGACGTTTCGGGCTTGACCCGTTATCAAGTAATAACTTTCATGTAACTAAATTTTATCATTTCATGTGTTATTGACAATTATCCCTCCTGAACAAAGAGGAACTCTCTCAACTGGAAAATGAAAATATCTCCTCCGCAACATTGTTTGTTTTTTTTTCCAGTTGGAGAGGTTTGCTTTGTTCTCGAGGGATAATTGCTTTGAAACTAGTTCGTCAATTTCATATTGTTACAAAATTCGCCTCTCTTTCTCTTCAGCGGAGATTCTAAACTTACTCTAGAAGTGAATTTTCAGATATCGTAATGCACTGGACAGATTATTGGCATTTTATATGAAGAGTAGCGTGTCTTTTGATGAAAGTTAAAAGAATTAGTTAGTATTGTGATATTGCATGCTTTGATTACTTGCTTTACTTTGATTGACATAAAATTTTATGCCGACTCACTTACCTACAGTACCGCAGAAAGCTGCTGGAAATTGGGGGCTATTGTTCTCCTAGCAATAAAGCGATGCCGTATGTACCTAAGGACAGTTAGGGGGGCAGACTTTCTTTGGAGAGCAACTGAGCAAAATTTGCTACAGTAGTGATGGAAATTTGTTGTGATTTAGGAAACAACCCGTTGCCACTCCACTATCATTTTTGCTGGAAACCAGCGTAATCATTCACCAAAATGCATTACCTTTGTATGCTTTATTTAAATTTTTACGGAAGAAATTATTACGTTTTTCAAAAACAATGTTACTTGAAAAATGGGAAAAGTCGACTACCCTCTGCTGTTGCTGTAGCGTAGCGAAACTGTTTTAAAACTTATTGGGGGAGCCCGAGGACAAGCACTCCACACCACCAGTGCATAAAGGCCTAGTTACTATCTGACTTGAATGATATCAACAAAAACATTGCCAAACATTTTCAAAAACAAAATTAGCAAAAACCATTGTGACAAGTCTTGACAAGACCTCGACTCTCATTCATTTGGGCATTTTATGGCGTCTCCTTCTTTATTACTCTCTCTTCAAATTTTGATTCAATTTTTATCTTTTACTGCAGCACACAGATAAAAGTGGCGGCAAGAAAGTGGGGGTCTGGGCAATTTATAAATAACTAGCCAAAATAGCTTCTTCCATGAGTCAGGAAAGGCCTCGCTTTTAAATGTTTCAAGAGCGCAGTGATTGTGTGTGGCATATGCGTTGTATCGACGCGGCAAAAAGCACACCCCACTAAGAAATCGCAAGAAGAAACTGCAATCTACAGTGGCAAAACACGGTGTTTTGGTTTGGCTCTCGTTCGAAATTATCGAGAATTTGTCTTGCAATTTATCACAATGTCTTGTATTGACAGAGGAGAGTTTTGAGGCTACACGTAGACTACATTGAGGATCGCAATTGAGTTGCATTGCTGAGTCAGCGTAACACTTTATATTGTATTTCCCAGATAAGGGAAATATTTCCCATTTGTATGTGTTTCTCGTGTGTTTGCAAACCAGATAGATTAATGGCTAATGTTTCGTTGATGCAATTTTAAAACTCAGCACCACAAATAATTGAGTATAGTCTTTCAACTAGTCTTTTTTAATTAAATGAACTTCTTTTTTATTTCGTTGTAAAGCATTTAGAAGTTTTATTTTTGAAATAGTCTTCCTACTTCTGTGCCACCAATCTTTGCACGTTTTTGACATTGTTTTGCTATTAATATATTAGTTAATCTACATACCAAATATATTACACATGTATATTCAGAGAAGAAAAATTTAATTAAAAGTTTCAGTTAACGACAATGTACTCGCTAATTACAATATTACTACAAATTAACGCAATATAAACAATTATATTTGCTGTAAAGTTTGAAAGTTTTTGTTAATTATGGTTCAATTCAGATAAATATTTTATTTTTAAAGACGGAACTTTTTTGTGGAATGTTTACATCTTCTGAGCAATTTGTAGACTTAAGTGATCTCAGATAAGAAGAAAATAAGGTCTTGAAGTAGCAGTTAATGATTTAAGTCATGATTATTACAGTGTTGACCTGACGTTAAACACAACTCAAGAAACGAATAGAATACACTAATCCAGCCTGAGGCATAGGCTAGCTATAAAATCATACTTTCATGGTTTTCGAGTTCTTTTTATCGGAGAGAAAAGCCGTTATTTCATTCAACATCGAATTTTTCACATTTAAAAAAAAGCCAATCATTTTACATTACTTGCGATCATGTGATAAAACTTAAGTGCTGTGATTGGCTAATCTTAAAATGCAAACAAATTTTCAGCTGTGTCACGAGTTAAAATTAAAACAATTTTGAGGCCAAAAAATAGCAAATATTTGTATGTTAGAGAAATTGGACGTTTGAAACAAAACTGTTTTAGTTTCCATCAAGCCCACTGGGAAGGGGGGGGGGGCAAAAGGGTAACTGTTGCTGTAACCGCAGTAAACAGCTGCTAATTTAAGGGGGTCAACTGACTTTCAGGGGGTCATATTATTTTAAACCCTATAAATCTTAACCCTATTTTACACGGGGTCCAGACAGGTGCAGAATATCACGGAGGGGGGCTTCTGGAGCCCTCCTATCTAGCATCAAATCGGTGAAAGGTACAAAGCTGCAACCTGCAGCACTGAAAGCCCCATCTTTGATTAACCTAATTAAATGATTTTGAATATAAAAGTATAGTTAGCGTAAACAATAGCAACCTAATTAGCAACCATATTTTCATAAAAAAGAAAAACATTTCTTCCAAAAAGTGCCCTACTTTGGCTTAGTCCAAATCGCAAGTCCAAATTTATTTCGTAGACATTAAAACGTGATGGATTATAACTAAGCACCTGTGTATGCGCATTTTTGTGAAATTTGGTTATAATTGCTATATATTAAGATCTTAATTTATGTTATTATAAATATATAATAAATGGAAAAAGGTGCGAAAAATAGTGTACATTCATGTATATGGATTTTATTCGCTTGTTTGATGCTTTATATTTGCTTTGTCAATTTTAACTCTATATTATGACTATCAATTTTGTTTTCAAGAAAATATAAAAATCTTTACCATTTAATGTTGAAATATTTTTTGCTGACGTAAGCAAAAGATAGAGAATCAAAAATGTGTTGTATCACAAAAGATAGAGAATCAAAAACTATATTCAACCATGCCAATATCAAGTTTGTTTGTTAAAGATACACTCATTTAGAGTCGTTAAACTAAATGCCTTTGTGAATGGCTACCAAATATGGCATCGTGTGGTCATTTGATAGTGAAATTTTGGAGAAAAAAATTCTGAAATTTTATGAACAATATAATTTTAGGATAAAAAAGTACAGTTCAGAAAAAACCAACAGAAGCCCCCCCCCCTGGTAAAATAGGAATAAATAGATGTAGCAAGAGTCTATCAAACATTTTCAAGGGGACCGTCGTAAACAAATCTAGTTTCAAGACAAAAATTGTTCCTTCATTTTAAACGACATACCAAGAAACAGACCATGAAGAAAATCGCACAACAGCCAACAACTGAAGCAATAGTCTTTAAAATTTTGTAATGCAATATGACTAATATATAAAAAACCTGCAATGATGCATGAACAATATATTTAAATCTTCCAATGCTGCAAGTTAACATCTTCAAATGATCTTATCCCAAGTGCTGATACCTGCGAAATACCTGCTTAAAAACTTAAGCACCGTCCAAACTTCAACCGGAAACCTACATTTATCAATTTTCGAAAAAGATTTTTGCCAATATTGATCAAATACTGAAAAACTGTTGATTCTGCAAAACTCACATAAAAGCTGGCGAAAATGCCTTTCCCTTATTCATATCTAGCCGAGTGACATCTCAGAGTCTCTAGCATATGACAAATAACAGTTGCACATTTCATTCTTAAAAATTCATTTCTAGATGTATATTTTAAAATAGGAATAATATTTGTCATATATCTGGAGATCGTGTGTGTGTCACGCTCTAACCCAGACCTAACACCGACCCTAACATACACATGTTCATCCGTGTTCATCTTTCCAAGAACAGAAACATGACAAGTTGCCTTCATATATCTGGAGATGGTGTGTCACGCTCTAACCCAGATCTAACACCGACCCTAACGTACACATGTTCATCCGTGTTCATCTTTCCAAGAACAGAAACACGACAAGTTGCCTTCATTACATTTTCATATATTCATTCAACTATTCAACTACAAATTGTGCAAAATCCTAGCACGTTATAATTATCATATGCTTATGAATATATATATATATATATATATATATACTAGATCATATATATATATGTATGTTTATACTTAAATAATAAATTTCATGTCTTTGATTTTCAAATAAGCTTCGTTAAAAATGATTGAACATGACAGATTTTGCAAAAACGAAAGCAAAAACAGAAGTCTTACCAATCTTGCTTATTTTGTGCAGTTATGCAGAGGAAGGGTAAAACTATGTCAATCGAAAAGTGGCGGTAGCATAAACTTAATTATAAATTATATTGACTATTATATTGAAGTAGCCACCTGATTTTAATGCATGTTATCATGCAGTTCTAATTTAGATGCATGTTATCAGGTGGTTCTGAATAATCATCAAATCCATTTTTTTGCTCTCTCCAATCATTTGATGTTGTTACAAAATTCAGAATTATGCTTATATTATCCTAAATTATGTTTGCATGAATTAAGATTGGTAACAAAATCGATTTCTTGTGATTTTTCAAATGTTTGAACATTCTCTAGGTCACCCATTATGATATGGCAGACCTGTGCCAAAAACATGGCAATCTGTGCCAAAAAGTGTTGAGGACTAAAACCTGCTTTGTTATGCAAAGAACCTGGTAGATCTTAGATCATCGTAGAGATAAGGACCCACACCATCTCTAGATATGTGACAAATAAAACTTCGTTTTTAAAAAGTTATTTTCAAGATTTTAAAAAGTGCGTATTTTCAGAACGAATAACATTTGTCATACATCTAGAGATGGTGTGGGTCTTCATCTTCACTATATGATCTAGCACTGACCAAAAAACCTGACTTATGTTTTGCTTAATCTGTCCCTGTTTGCTGATTACACATTTAATTACAAATCTGTTGTGTCAATAAACGAAACAGCAATACTACGAATTGAATTCAAATAAAAAAGCCACAGTCCAATCGATCTACGATGGAACAAAACATTGAACGAATTAATACACGATTATTTAGTACCTTACTTTCCGGTTGCCCCAAACCTTTCAAAATCTGACAGAAGTAAACAATGGAATGTCCTAACTGGACAACGACCTAAATTTGCGGAGACGTAAAAATAAAGTTCAACAAAATTTCAAATCTCAAGGGACTAAATCAGCCCCTTAACCATTTATATAAATGATGACACCATTCAAACTCAAATTCAATAAAGTTCATTTTTAGTTTATATAGCCCACAATGTAATACTAAAATGAATAACTTCAAAGTTTCAGATTTGTTTCATTTTTATTTAGTTTTGTCTATTCATGGCATAGCTGAAGAAGTCGGCAAAATACCGCGTGAAAATCGTGACATAAATAACGACAAATTACCTCTTACACAACAAGTCATACATCCCTGTAACATTTGAACAGCGCCTGTAAATATATATGATTATCTATACATCCCAGGGAGGGGGGTGTATTTCATCATAACGGAAACTAGGCCTGCCGCCCGGATTTTCAAAAACGACCCAAGTCTATACTCATTTTTTCATGCCAAAACAAGTATAAACAAATCATAACAAATGAAATGCAAGAATCAATGCAAAATCAGACCCATATGGAGGAGGAAAATCTGAGCAGAAGACAACCCTTTTGGATGGCACGCCCGGTAATCGTCACCAAAAAGCACCCCCCTCCTCCCTTAACTGAGATATACATAAGATAAATACACGACAGGACAATACCTGCTTAAATACACTATTCACTTTCATATAAAGTTGAAAGAAACATATCTTCATTCATTAAATCCAAAATCGAACAGAATCTCAGCGTTCCACTAAGCTTCAATTCCAATCCTTCTTTGGCATCTATCCAACTCCTCATGTTATTCTAATAAGAATTATTGCAGTGAAAGCACTGGTAAATGGTTGCTTTTCAGCAAAGTAACTGACAAGTTTAGGCCATTCACGAGCCTTAACTAATACTATGCTAATACAACGAAGAGTAGCATTTCAAAAGTTCGAGAGTGATTCGAATTTGTATTTTGATTTGTAAAATGTAACCATCATTTGCAAAAACAGCATTTCTTTTGCAAAGAGCTGCCTTGCAATGCCTGCCAGGTGGCCATACCGGCCGAGTCACATGCTAGAAACATTTTCTGCATAAGCATCTGACTGCTGTGATAATCGGCATTCTTCGCATGATGTTGCCATACTGGCAGATCAAAGTCGCATTCAATATCGCTTGCAAATAAGGTTGGCAGCATTGGCATATAGGCATAAATGCTAGCTTGTTCGTGAGAGATATAGTCGCCGATCTACAATACCCCATGCAGCCATAAACTCTCGGGGCATTGCCTTCAATACGACAACGAGGGTCATCGATTTTCGTTAAAATTAAAGGCTTTAATCGGCATGTTCTAAATCTTGTAATTAACCTCCTCTCCTTCCGGTAACTCGTTGAGCAAATAGCAAGGGTTATCAAAACGAAGCAAATCGTCATAATCTTCTTTCCAGTCCTACGAAAAAAAAGAAATTCAATCAGCAAATATTGTCTTGAAGAGTAATTAGGGAATTTAACATCGGTAAGAAAAGTGGCGCTGACTGGAACCTCAGCCTTGTATCTTAAAAAACCAGGTTGTATCTTTTCAGATACTAAAATATTAGCAAAACCTGGAAGTTATAAAATGTACTTTAACCCTTCACGCCTAGATTTATTTCCAAATAACAGACAAATCATATCAAAGTTTCTTTTTGCAGGGGGTACCACGAACTAACTTAATTCAAAAGATAAACGTTTAAAATATCTAAAATTAATGTTAATTTCTGTCCGCATATACCTAGAAAATATGCCCTTCTTCTCACCGCATTGGGATTCTCCATTGGTGATCAATGGACCCTTCCCTTAAAAGAATTAAATTAAAGTATTCGTACTCCACAAACGATTTCGATACATTCTTGACAAAAACAAGGCGAATATTATGCCGAAAAAAAACCTCGAAACCAAACGTTTCCAGAAATCAAAGTTTTGAACAACAATCACAAAAGAACATTCTAATAATCACAAACTTATCTCGAGAATCAAGTTACTCAGGGTATGATACATGCAACGCTTATGTATCAATTCAAAAGAGAAAAGAAACAAAAATAGCGTCAAACAGAGAAATATATCAAACTTCGCGCAAAAAGTATAATTAAATAGTATATAGTGTTAAAATACTAACTGTAAAACATATCTGGTATAGCTAATTATACCATACTATACTGTATACTATAATTAAACAGTCTTAAATTAAACTTATGCAGTGTTAAACTAAGCTTACGATCAAGCTACCTAGGACAGGGTCGACTATGACTTTAACCTACTAACGTACATAATTTGTAATGAGAACTGTGATAATGACAAAAAAACCTAAATCCCTCCAGTGTCTTCTGATTCTATTGCAAAACAGAAAAATACTACAACAGCAGTAATTCCTTCTTGTCTTGTCTGATAGAAAACTCGTACAGAAAACATAACATAGGGAATTCCTACATCACCCGCACAATTAAGTAGATAGAAAGCTATATAAGTAGATACGTAAATCATAAAAATACAAGGTTTGCTTCAAAATGAGAAGGTTCTGAATATCTCACCACATATACGAAGGCGGTGTTGCAAATAAATATGAATGTAACAAAGTATGATTGTTTGTTTGTTTAATAGCTTAACACGATAGCAAAAGAATGGCATCTATCGTGAAAAAGAGAAGAGATGTGTTGCCCTGAATTGATCCTCGCCCTGAATTGATCACTTAGTTGTTAACGATAGTTTTTTAAAATTTGCTATATTATGTAACTATTAAAGTTATATGATGTAACTTCAATCTAGATGCACGCTTTATGAGTTTACTTGTTTCAAAAACGTCAAGAGAACTAATGGTAAACAAGGAGGTTATCCATTCAGGGAGATGGTCCATTCAGGGTGATACCACTCTATCAACAACAAATTACACAATTTGAATGAGCAATTAAGTTTAGTTCATGATTGGCGTCTACAAAATTATGATTCGCATTAACAAAATCTGAGCCATAAATCGCAACATTTGGTATCCGATTACTAAATAAAGTAATTTCTATGCAATTTATTCACAATTTATTCACAAAATCACATTTAATCACATAAATTACATTACACAATAATTAATTACACATTACTCAAATAAATTACACATTTATTCACATAAAATCACATTTTACAAAATATTCTAGTCAAAAATCACAAGGTACGCAAAAAAAACGAGAGACTCAATACTGACGTAACAATGCAACTTATCACCATAAAGAATATAGATGCAGCCATGCAAATCACAAGGGGCAAAACTGCAAAGTTTTGCTCTGTGTTTATTTTGATTTTAATGAGTGCATTCAGAAGTGTGAAATGTATTGTTTCTAATCATTGTGCGTGAACTAAAATCTGTTTCTGCAGAACTTACATTATAAAGCACATAGTACTGCCACAAATCTTTGCTGATATCAACAAGTTATACTCAGGTTATAGACAAGTTAGTCACTCTCTTCTGGAATCCAAAGTCTCGTGAAGTTCAGGAAGAAATGATGAAAAACTTCAGATTTGATTAAATGTATAAGAATGTATTTCAACTGATGCTTAGAACTTTCATTATGAACAAAAATAAAGAATCTCCAGCTTTTAGCAAAGAGTGAGATTATCAGATCTAAAATATTGTTTTTCAATATCGCAGTGCTCTAAGTGATTGACATGCAAAGTAATTTCTATCATGCGAAGAAGAGAATGATTTAGCTGCAGCTATGCAGAAAGAAAAGCTTTTGATAAACAAGAAAATAGATAAAAAGCATAGCCACATGTTCAACGTCTAGACCAATCTTCTCACCATCATAGATTCTACATGTAGTGAAATTTAATGAATTTTAGAGACGCCTGCATGTTAAAGGTGGTGCTAGAAAGTGTGTTTATCATCACCACAAGATTCGATAAGAAGCTTTGATTACAAAAACCATTCCTCCATGGAAAAACGAGAACCTTGATTGAAGAAAATTACAATAAAGACGATCAAAATCACGATTGATGTTGATTTGTTGACAGATAAAGCTAATGAAAGGCTGGACATGTAGAGCCCAGAGCTGGCGTGCTTATTGTTCGATTGTTGAAGATAGATACAAAGAAAGAAAAATCAGTTACTATGTGACTATTTGGACACTTTTTAAGCAGCCTCAAAATAAAAAACTGAGAACACAAATTCAATTAACGCATTTTACAAAGACGAATGTTTAGCAGTAAAAGCACTGTTGATATCACTTACATAAAGAACTTGCACACATTTGTGCTAAAATTGTAGAATTCCACAAAAGATCTTATGAATACAAATGAAGAATATGAGTAAAACCTGATATGAGACTACCTTGCAAAGATCAAATGTCATTTTAAAGAGTCAAACGTTACTTTGAGAGGTCAAATGTTATTTTTAGAAAGATCAAAGGCCATTGCAAAAAACTCAAGAAAATTACAGTTAAACTTTTGACGTTCTGAAGTTGATGGTTTCTTAACGTAAAGCGTTTGCCATAGAAATAATCGGTTACAAATATTTTTACTTCAAACTCGTTAAATATTCTAAATAATGTAATGTACTATGACAAATCAATTGGTCAGTAAATTCGGTATGCTATTTCTTAGCTCTAAGTGGTTTTGTAGATTGTAGGGTTCGTAGCTATAAGTCCATTTCTCTCTCGAAAACTGGAAAAATAATGTTTGCAAAGTAAAAATGTATCAACACTTCTCGCTCACCCGGTGAACAGGTGGATTTTGTAAAACAAACGATTGCGGTTTTAAATGTGACAATGCGATTTGTCACCGTAAAGAATGAATTTCAACATCTTCAACGCAGCAAAGCAAATCATAAAAAATGAAATCATAAAATTTAGCTGTCTTTGTTTATTTTGATTCGATTGAGTGCATTCAGAGTGTGAAATCTTTTACAAAGTCCCTCCCGTACCTGGTATGTACTGAAAATTTTCAATTTAAAATAAAACAGACAATGATTTGGTAGTTTAGAGTATGTAGGGCTTATGCCCGAAGTCTTCTTCGAAATCTTGTAAATAATATCACACTTGGTGATATATTTAGAAATATTACTATTGGAATAATGCTATTATTAAAATTAAAATAGTGCTGAGTTTTCAAAATTTCCAAATACATTTCAAAAGCCAACACTGGACATTAAAATCAACTGGAAAAATCCGGCTGAGAAACTTAGGCCTCACGCAGGCATAAGCCATATGGCTCGCTGCTGCCAGTTTTTAAAAGATAGTTGCAAACAAGGTGACTCTTGATAATGCATTATTGTTTTTGAAGATATCTTGGAAATAAAGGCTTACAAATACGGTCAGCTTTAAATTATATATCAACGTTGCTTACTCCCATCAGCTATGCAAGCATGAATGCAAAGGGTGGGCCTGGTTTCGGAACACTGAAAAACAGATTTAAGTGCGTTTCTAAATAAGAGTGTTTCATGGCCTTTACAAAACTTCCCAGCACAAAGTCATTAAGCTGATCAGTGTGGGAAATTTCCACTCTTTTGACTGAATCCTATATCCTCATTACGCTAGGTGGTCTTATATATCTGAAAACAAATTCATTTGCTCCTCTTTCTTCCTATTTAGGCACAGTGCCGTGTTGCAGACAAGCTGTTCAAATGTTTGATAAAAATAAAAACAAAAACAGTAAGCTTTCTGGAACATGGCGAGCTTTAAACAGTCCGTTTACTTTGCAAAGCAAAGGACATCTTTCATCTTTTTAATAACGTCTCGCAGAGTAAGTCGTTAGGTTTCCAATGTTACACATCCCTTGCACAATACCATTGCACAGCCTACTTAAAATGAGTTAAAAATGTGCTAATAAGAAATAAATGCCATAGCAATTGTGCATTCAATGTAACCTTCCATAGAATATCCTACTTCTAACTTTTATATTCCATTCTTGAAAGAAAACTTGCGCTTATTTTCAATGCCTAAAAGCTGAAATTTTATTGAAAAGAAAAAGTAATATGTAAAAAAATGCGCAATCAAGACGAGACAAACAAACACAGAAGTAACCAAACACAAAACCCACAAACAAAGATCCCAAAATATAAGTGCCTCCATGGCGAGTATAATCTAACACAAAAATTTCTGTGGCAACAACAATTTCTAATTACTCTGCATCATTACATACATATAATATTGCATACATCTAAAATATATTTATATTTCCCCGCTGCGGGGCACTGATCCATAATTCAAAATCAAAAGCAATGAAAACAACTGACAGGATTACATATCTTTCAATATAATCTTCTTATTTTTATATTTAAATTGTTTATGTTATGATTTGGAAATCTGGATTACAAACAAACACTTTTCTTTGATAATTTAATATTTCAAGATTTTTTAATCGACGATGAAGAAGGAAATATAATTGAAAGCTTAACGCCAAACCCGCAATGGCTTGCTACGCCTGCGCGCTTGCTTTAGAGGCGTAGATGACGAAACAGTGGAATTGACACACACTGGCCACCAATGCAAACACTAGATCTCTATCTTTAATAAAAACAATATAAACATCTAATTGACTAAATAGTTAAAAAGTTCCTCTTTGGCTCCACTCATCGACAAAAATAAGATGCAACTATCGAGACTAAAAATGCAGAAGAAATGGTAAAAGCAAAATATGATTGTAAATCAGGAAGGATCTGAAAATTTTTAAGGAATTGAGTAAAAGAATGATGTTCCCACTCGAATGACGATAAGCGTAGGAATTACAACATGGATAACAGAAAATAACTAAGATTGCAGTAAGACTTGTCCTAGCTATTTGACTTACTTAAAGGCGTTTGACATGTGATGAAGAAACTTGAAGCCACCTGTCAATTAACGATTACCCAATCAGGTTGCACATACATGTGATTACTGACTTCTCTCAAAAGAGATTCCTCTATATGCTAAGTTCATTAGGGATACATTTGACACAAGCAAAAATGGAATGCAGCACCGCCAATAGTGAATATCATGTGATCAGTTTTATCATAGTCAAATGGTTTTATGATACAGATTCCTTTCATATGAGATTCCTCCAGATGCTAAGTTCATCAGGCATACATTTGACACAAGCCAAAGTCGAATGCAGCACCGTCAATCAACGATTACCCAAGCAGGTTGTACACAATGAATATCATGTGATCAGTATTTTGACACTGACTTCTCTTGTAGGAATTGCCTCCAGCTGCCAGTCCCATTTGGCCTTTATCATACAGTGTCTGCAAACATTAAGATTAAGATTGCTTTACTCTAACCTTCTTCTGGCTATGAAAAAACTGGTAATTTGCTATTATGGAATCAATGTCTCATATTCGGTAATGTTTTCTTTATTTGAGTCCGTGATGCCTGTTCACATTTTCATGTTCTTGCTAGTGTAATCTATATTTGCAATTTTTTATTTAGCTTACGCCACAACCTTCGATTTGTATATCCATGTAATGGCCGCAGGGTTGATATGTATACAGTAAAAACCCGCATATAAGAAACACTTTTAAGAACCTCCAAGCTGATTTTTTAGAGAGAACAATAGATTATTGTTTACGATCCAAATACCCTGGATGAAAAACTTGGTTTCCTATATGCGGGTTTTTACTGTACAACGCTCCCTACAGTATCTTTCTCCTTGCTCGTGTTTTTGTGAGAATATTTATAAAAAAATTCGCTCACGTGAACAGTTTTTCGCTTCCTGAAACTGTGCATGCTCTGCTAGTTATTCATAGATTTTCTGTATTTACCCACGTCAAATGTCCTACAACCATATCATAGTTAAACAGTTAAATAGAATTAACGAATTAATGATGTCAAGGAATAGTAAACAAGAATTTTCTTATTCCTGCGATTTAAAGATTGCAATTCTGAGTGCGTCATGTAGTCTCCATGTTTACTTATCTAACGCCTAACGCAGCATAATTATCGCAACTAACCAAGAGCAATTACTTTGATAAATTGATCTTAAACACAAACCACGTGTGGGAACAAGCAAGAAAGTCTTATCAAAATAAACCCTGAGCAATTTGAGATAAACATGGGCTTTTCACGCAGCATTGTATTCTTGTGTTGATAAAAAGAAAGTGTGTTAAATGTTTCTCAACCTTATATTCAGACCTTGTCCACCACTGGCTTAAATATTTCTTGACCGTATGATAAGGCCCAAAACATAATTATATGAAATCGCCCAAATTAAACATGTAAGCCACAATTCACGAATCAGGATTCGAAATAAAGATTCCAAACCATGGAGTTAATATTATATAAGAAAATTCTATAGATATTATGATCTGGAATGGTCAATATTTAGAAATGACTAAATATCAAACTTAGAAGTGGCGAAAGAGAACTTCGATTGCAAAAAATTCAAGTGGATTTGTACCCATCTCTGCTCTAGTTTCGAAGAATGTGCAGATCGATGACGTAATGTGACAACATCAGCAAAGAAAAATTCGAATCTCTCTGTTATCATTTCAGAGAAATAAATATTGAACAAAGAGAAGCAAACAAAAATGTGCCGTTTTATACCCTCACCCTTAACATTAAATATATCCCACCCTTAACATTAATATATCCCACCCTTAACATTAATATATCTCGCCCTTAACTCAAATTACGAAGACACCAATGAGTATCTTAAAAAGTGGCAGCAACGTTATGTTTACCATGGATTCTGTGCTTTCACCTTTTTTAGAGATACGAGCAGTGAAAACTGATTTTAAGTAAATTAATCAAGATATGAAATGCAAACGAGATCAAGATATGAAATGCAAACGAGGATGCAAAATAAAGCATGAATCTTATCTCGGTTTTTGAGCCTTTTGATTACCTATTTGAAAAGAATGGTCCACTGAACCCAATTGCATTTGCTAGAATTGTAAAACATTGGTTTTAGTAATCTCTGAGAGAACCAAAAGCATAAAGGACACACATGTGGAGTTTCCGGAGCGCTGCTTTATGGCTCATGTAGTGGGTGTGCCAATGGGAAGCCAATTGATGCTGCAACAATGTCCCATAACAATAGAGCAGAATTGCGAGAAAAATATGCGAAATAGATTAACAATGCTGGGATGGCTTTAAAGAACAAAGGAGCATCAACATTACAGACATTTGAAACAGGTAAAAGTGGCTTCACGCCATCTGTCAATCAACAATCAGGTTCACGTAATGAATGTTATTATTTGAAAAGTTTTATGACGCTGGCTCCTTTCGCAGAATCATAAACTTTCTTTAATATCTGTGGAGCTAAGAAATTAAACTACTGAGGCCGTTTAGGGGTTCTGGAGAACAGGGAAACGCGCCCCAAAATGACTGGGGGAACAGGAAACATGTACATTTTTGTAGGGGGGCAAGGGACATTGAATTCAAGGGAACAATTTTAGGTGAACAACTAAAAGAAAATCTCTGAGGAAACAAGGGAACAATAAAGAAATCTTCTCAGGAACAAGAAAACACGTTACCCCTCCCCCCCAAGAAAATGGCCCTCACTACTGCAATCGTTCTTAAAAGAAACGTACAATTCTTTTTCATTTCCCCAAAATTGACGTAGACGTCCGCCTAGAAGAACCTATATTTTTTGCCTGCTTGCAGCTTCGAATATTTTTGAGCACCAGGTAATCGTTCTTATTTAACACCCTTAGAAGCAGAATCTGAGGGATAGATAAAAGGCTAGCTGACTAAATAACACCCATCAAATTTTATTCTTTTACAGTTAGTTTTGTCATAAAATGACACATTATTTCAACCAGAAGGTTCTTATATTCTTATGAAGGTTCTTTTATGCGGGCTTTTAATTTTTACAGCCAAACAAAGTAAAAAAAAATGCAACAACCACAACATCAAGTCACGTTTAATCATATTAAAAAGCGTCGTGATCCCTAGAGTTGATAGTTAAACCGCTAACATTGTTAAGAACGCTGCATTATGACAGCATTAAGTCCTTTAACATAGTTGACAGAAGTCCAGAATTTAATTACGTGCGGTTACGTACAAGAGAAGACGATCAAGTGAAATGTTTCGTGATCCCAATATCAAAATGTGACATAGCAAAGAAGGAATAACAAAATTGACCATAAGAAAGTGAGCATAACGTAGTTTTAAGATAGGAAACCAAATTGTCAGTTGTTGGATGTTGTGAGGAAAACAGAGTTTATTGACTCAAAAGTTCAGAGGTTAAATGCGATAGGACCTGAAGTCTGATAACTAAACGAATATAAAAAAGAAGAACAAAGTGTGGAATCTAAAAGAGAATGAAAAATAACCAATTCTAAGTCTAATGAAACAAGTGAATATTGTTAGCAGGTGAACAAGCTTAAAAGCAAAAGAATGGAAAATAAAAATAAAATAAAAAATAAAGAAAATGAAAATGAAAACGAGAAAGAGCTTCGAGCACTGCATTTGCAAAATTCAGCCCATAATAAATTATGAATTTTGAATTTTAATCGTAAACGTTTAATTGCAACAACAACAACAACAACAACAACAGCAAGCATTTTTGCACACTCATGCTTTGTTGCGATGTGTGGGTGGCCTAAACAATTCGGGGGTAACTGATACATTTGAATAAATGAATGAATGAATGAATGAATGAATGAATGAATGAATGAATGAATGAATGAATGAATGAATGAATGAAT
>JAYJMH010002010.1:0-22747 GCA_036873815.1 Phacellophora camtschatica
CAGTTGAAACATCAAAGCGAGAAGTAAATTCAGCGTTGATATAACTTTCATTTTGTTAGCAACGGTCATTTGTCTCACTTGTTTATGCGCTGCCTCTTGAAATTATTTACAAATTTTGGCGCCAACCCGGGTTGTAAAAAAGCTGACCCGCTTCGTTTTTCTCCATATAAACACGGGTCAAGTGAAACGAGCCAACTCGGCATATTGTCCCAACTCGGGTCAGCTCGCCTCATGTAATCAGGCCCTTAAGCTATCTGACATTGATAAAGTAACATAAATTGATAAATAGGCACAATTCACCTGTTATTAAATTTATAGACAAATTGTGCTGCGATAACAAGCGTTTTTTCCCCAAATTGCTTTTGCCAAAATTAAGCAATTTTGCATGAGAACGAGATAGGGTTTTCTTTTGATAATGTAATTGTGTAAGCCTTGTAAGCTAGTAAGGTTGGTTTTAGAGTCTGCAGTTCAAATGATGATTTAGGCCCTACAATTTATGAAAACTCAACACAGAAACAATGATATTTACACAGAAACAATGTGTTTTTAAATTGCTCTTTTTTCTTGATTGCATTCAAAAGCTCCGTCATACCGTATTAACGTAAAGGCAAAATCAAAAATGGAACAAAATTTATTAAATCAGTTTGAACGGGGCTTCAATCTCGCATGTTTTGGTCGAAAATGATTTGGTAAAAACTTGCAATAGTATAGATTGCTAATTCTGTTTCTTGTTTTAACTAGTCTCTTTGCTTTATGGCCCTCAGTATAAACTTTTAAATACGTCATGCTGTGGATTACTTAGTTCCCAATGGGCGCCTGCAGAAAACATTACAAACATTGATCGATAACTCAAAACCACTGCAAATTTAATCAAACAGCAGTCAATTTAGAGATAAAAAGTGACTTGTATGAACTTTAGGAAAATAGCGTCTTGCTAAAGTAATCCATTCCTTAATCTTCGTCAGGCATCGTAGCAAATAGATTTATTTTCGGAGATTTGTGGCTGACCTTAATTTGAAATATTGAATTTCCATTAGTGATTTTTCGGCTGAAGATCGTTTCAAAATATATAGCTTGCGTGCAATATCTGCTGTACAAAGGCTTTTCAATGTAACGATTACTATAGCTATATTTTTGTTTGTCAGTAAGAAAGTGTCACCAGAACATGTCTGTATGTAAAATTGGATTGGCTCTTTTAAATGAAATTAAAACTGCACAAAGAACAAATATTTAAGTACATTCGGCATGGGTTAAGATGTTAAGAATCAGTGAGCAGTACACGTTTTTTTTGTAAGAAACTTTTTATAAGAAACTCACTGGTGAAACCCACGAAAATTTAGGAAATTTTTATTAGGGAATGAAAAATTTCTAAGAAGTTTTTGAAATTTTTAGTGAAGATTACATAATGCTTAATGGACATGATGTTAGGTAATTGACTCAGTGAAGACTTTTTATTCCGAACAATATATACCCAGTTTTTGTAATGTTTTTGTAATGTTTTTGTAATGTTTTTGTAATGTTTTTGTAATGTTTTTGTTTTTGTAATGTTTTTGTAATGTTTTTGTAATGTTTTTGTAATGTTTTTGTAATGTTTTTTGGTAATGTTTTTGTAATGTTTTTGTAATGTTTTTGTAATGTTTTTGTAATGTTTTTGTAATGTTTTTGTAATGTTTTTGTAATGTTTATGTTGAAAAAAAGCCAATGCATAGTAAAAAACGGAATATTTTATATACAATTAAAAAACTTTTAGGAAACTTTTACGAGTGAAAATTGGTCAAAAATGATTGAAAATTAAGAAAATTTCACTAGTGGAGCCTTGGTTAGGTTTCTTATAAAAAAACGTGTACAGTAATAGAAGAGTAAAATTTCGAATATTGATTTCAAGAATAAACGATAAACAGAATATACGAACCCAGTTCAGATCAAACCAAGTTCCTAATTTTTTCCAGCCTGTTTTCGAATTCCTTCCAAAAGTTCGCCATAAATCGATTTCTCTGCTTCTGAAATACACCGATTCGTTCGCCGTCATATCAAGCCTACCTTTTTCATTTAGGACAACTTTTGATTTCGAGTATTTTTATGGTGAATTTTTGGAAGATAATCTTTATTAAATGAGATAGATCAAACACTAAACGACCTGCGAATAAAATTTTGATTTGACTGATATTCAAGGAATTGGCTTGATCCAGCACCCAAATATTCTCCTCTGCAGAGCCTTACTATGAACCGAAAGAAACAACTACGAATCAAAAAAAAGTTAACCTCTGCGGAGGAGAGTGGAGCATCCAGCTGGCATAGTTTTTCGTGGTCCACCCAATAGGGAAAATGGTTAATGTATGGATGAATCACAAAGTATAATTCAGTCAACTTTTGCTTATCTTCAAACTTTTACAGGCTCTGTTAAAAAAAATTAAATTAAATTGAAATAAATAAAAAATAATAAAAAAATAATAAAAAAGAAGCTTTTCTTTAATCAGTTGCATTTCTTCTTTTTTTATTTTTTTTTATTTTATTTTTTTTAGAATTTTTTAGAGAGCCTGTAAAAGTTTGAAGATAAGCAAATGTTAACTGAATTATACTTTGTGATTCATCCATACATTAACCATTTCAGAGGCTATGAATAAAACGACAGTGCACTACCCAGAAGGGGGGGAGGGTGCACACTCTAATATTTGTGTATTGTTATTTACCTCCCAGAAAGGTGTGTTTTGGGCCAAAACTTTTGGGAACCACAATGTCTCTAAAATCTCTAGAGATCGGTGAATATTTTTGCAAGTGTGTTTCGTTTTCTCAAATCTTGTTCAGACAAAATATTTTACCAGGATATTTTATGACTTAAATTAATCATAAAATTTATGCTCACGACATTTACCAAAAAGGTACGTTTTTTTTAACAGTGTCTATTAAATTTCGTATTTAATCCCAAGTGCTGTATCCGCTGTCTAAATGAAATAAAAGGGCAAGTGTATGAATGAAATTATAGTAGTAGACTCTTTCACATGACGTATAGTAGTGGACGTATTTTATTTCATTTTTTATGTATTCATTTCAGGGTCTGGCACTTTTGCCCGCGTTTTTCTCGCACAAGATGTTAAAGATGATGAATACTATGCTTTGAAAGTTATGAAAATGAAAGAAATGATCAAACTGAACCAAGTCCAACATGTAAACGATGAAAGAAGAGTTCTGATGGATTGTGATTGCCCTTTTATTATAAATTGGTAAGTTAAATTTTTCAGAATTAACTAAAAGTGTTTTCAATATGAAGATTATGTAGACTTATAATATGCGAAATCAGGTGTCCTAAAAATTGTTTTTATTTTTTATTTAAACTAACAGTATTATCAAAACTAATTTAGTTAAAAATAACAATAGAATTTCATTTTTCCTGATTTTCTCTGTTTTTATGTATCTTTCTCACTGGCTATAACTAAAATGCTAAACGACAAGGAATGAACAGAAACGAGCAGGAACGGCACAGGAACGAAGAGGAAGTTTCGATTGACATATCAGCAAGATTAGAACGTTTTTGTGTGTTAATGTTATTTAATTTGTAAGCAGTAGTTACAGGGAAATGCGCACATCCTTTACATAGGATATTAAAAATGGATTTATATTTATGCACACATTGGATAGTTGATATTAAAAATGTACGTATCCTGCTTTTGACATGAAATCGACTTGTCAGCAATGCGAACTAAATTTCAGAGATTTTTCAATTCATCGCAGCGGAAGTAAGTCATGTGAAAAGGTTTAGCGAGTTCAGCAGCCAAGGGTATGTTCTCGTTGCATGTTTGTAGTATTGCTTCCCGCTCAACTACAACTCGTGACATTACAGTCATTACAGTGTGAACAGTAGGCCTAAAAACCACTCACACCAAAATATTTTAAAATTGTATTTACAAGGCAAGTACATTCACAAGAAAGTGAACTATCAGTGGTAAAAAGGATATTTTTCAAGATGTACAAATATCTAAATTCCTATCTCTAAAAAACCTATCTCCAAAAAACCTATCTCCATTTGCAGGGCTGTAGCTCAAAATTCGTAGGACAAAAATTTCAAATTTTGAATGAAATGACGCCCAAAGGGCAAACTTAGAGTTTGGGAAATCATCCAGCCATATGCAAACACGTTTACTTGTCCAAAACTTGAAATTAAAATTGCCATATTTGGTGAACTTCAATATTAATTTGAAAAATATCATTCATTTTTAGTCCATATTTTTTTATTAAAACAACCTGCTTGCTTTAATGACTGGCGCTTCTGGAGTTTAGAATTTTAAAAGATTTATTGATCAAACTCCCCAAGTTGATATGGAAACAAGAAGGCTTTTTTAAATGTAAAAACGGGGACTGAGAATGAATGGTGTTCCTTTAAATGACTTGAAAGCTCACTGATGGGGGCTATTTTAATGTCGAATGTTGGACACGTATACGTGATTTCAGATGACTGGATGATCTCCCAACTCTACGTTCGTCCTTCGGACATCATTTTGAGTACAAATTGAAATTTTTATGGCCTCGCGCGGATATCGAGCTACAGCCTTCAAATCAGAGCTAGTTTTTTTGGGGGTCACCGGTAAATGATAACTTTTATTCCTATATAACTTATATTTTCTTTCACTTTTATGTTAAACTTGCTCCAAGTCTATTTCGTTTCGTTAATCAGTAAAAAATATGTTACTGCGGAGGAAAATACCCTGCGGAGTAGTATGCGACATTGCATATTGTAGAGTTGAAGGGACAAGAGACCAATAAACTGCAATAACTGCTTACACCATTTTAATATGAAATACTGCTCTGTGGTTGGAGAGATAACTTCTTGTCTCAAAACATAAGATTTTTTCCTGTAATAGCTATTATAACTTCTTTAATGAAGAATAGGATGCACGTTTTTTTTACAAGAACAAACTTTATAAGAAACGCCAGGCTGAGATTTGAGTCAAATTTCTTTTTGGGAATTTAGAAGTTACTTACGTAAAGTGCAAAAAGATATGCAGGCGTTGAGCACTTGACCTGAAACACTCTTTTAAATTTTTTTGAGAAGGGTGGGTGTAGCAAGTTTGCACAAATCTTTCCAGGAATGAAAACAATTCCAGGCTGAAATCGAAGTTCGCATTCTTGTGATGAAAAACGCCTAACGTGGTAGAAAACATGATGTCAGCAAGTCTAAACAAAGCGTACCGTAAAATTCCGCCTATACACTGGAGGGGGGTTAAAAGCCAAGTAATATTTTACGCATAGCCTGGACTGAAAAGTGGATGTTTAAAATGTGAAGACAAAAGACAATATTTTTTTACTAACTTTTATGTTTTGGCAGAACATAGGTACATAAGTATTGTATCGTATTCGTTCTTAGATAAAATGTTTTTTTCTTATTTTCTAAATTTGATTTTATTCCTTTTTTTTAGCTTTTGGACATTTCGAACAAATTCGTGTATTTTTATGCTGTTTGAATATATCCCTGGTGGAGAATTGTTTACTTTCTTGCGAAACAGAACAAAATTCAAGTCTGCCGATGCACGATTTTATGCAGCGGAGATCATACTAGCATTAGATTATTTACATGAAAAAGAAATTGTATATAGAGACTTAAAACCTGAAAATATATTGTTAGATGAAAGTGGGCATATAAAATTGACAGATTTTGGATTTGCTAAAGAACTCCGTGACACCTTGTAAGTAATTTTTGCTTTATTTATTTACAGATAATTTTATCGCGTTCTTTGTTTTTATTTTGACTCAATTTAGACTTGACAATGTTTTGCTTCATCTCTATAAGTTGGTGTTTCTAGCAAGCTGGAATACAAGACAATACTATCTGGATTTATTGACATTTTTAGCACAAAACCAAAGCAAGATTCCAACTTCGTTTCCAGGGAGGAACCTCGTTTCTAGGGCTCCAACCCCGCCTCGTACTCTATTATTTACCTCGCTTTTCTTCGCTGTCATAAGCTTGTAAAAGAAATAAATCTTGAATGTCTTGTTTTAGCTCATGTTAATCTCGTTCCCTGGGACATCCCCCCATTACCCTTGATACCTGGTACCTACCTCGCTATTCTGCGTTTTCATTGGCTTATGCGAAACAATGAGATCTTAAGTAAACATTCGACTGAATCCCATTTGATTCAAAACAACAAAGCGGAAATTGAATCACGAAAACGAATAACGAAAGTGGGATTCGAATAACAAAGTCACCAAAAAGCTGAAGTAGGTACCAGGAGTATTTTTTTTGTCGATAAAATATAATAAAACTGCCCCAGGAATGATATTGGGCTGATGTCGCGTAAATTAATATGAGCCTGCCACAAATTAAAATGTGGGCGGGCATCTGGAGTATTTCTTTTGGAACAAGTTTTGAAAATTTCACACACTATTGCAAAGAAAGAGCTGCATAACCATGTAATTGGTACAGCTATGCTATGCTTTTTAATTGCTGCAAACTATTTGTTATGCCATGATTAATAAGGATGTACTTGATTACGTTTGTTTGAGTGCCACATTGCATTATTTCTAATTTTTTGAAACTTTGATGCGGTCTTTATTGAAAGAAGGTATTTGTTAGAGGGTATTTGGTATTTAGAGGGTATTAGAGGGTATTTGGTATTAAGAAGGTATTTGTTAGAGGGAGGCGTGTACATAATTTTATTTTTATATGCAACTTAGGATTTTTGGTAGTTCTAAAGTTGCTTAATTTCCAGCCAAAATTTGGAACTTAAGTTGCTTAAATGGTTGCTTAGATGTTTAGTAAAAGCATAAGTACTGATTTAAAATAGTACTCGGCAATTGAAAATAGTACTCGTCTTGAACAGTACTTTTCATGGCCATAGTGCCCTTCTATAAATCACAAGAGCTTGCTCCAATTGCAATGTATCAAAAATTGTTTACTTGTCTCTCGTAAGCTGCTTACATATCTAATCTCAGAAGTGGAGTTGCTTAATTTGTAAACTTTTGTGCAGTTCCTTAAAGAAGGGTTGCTTTTATAAATAAAAAATCTTGAATTGCACAATCAAAAATCAATGGTTAATTATTTCTCGAATCAAAATTATTTAGTAGATTTTTTTAAATTCAAGAAGCTTGAACTGTTTTATAAATTTATTGATATAGAAGTTTGACTATATACAGCTGAAGTGTATAAGTTAATGTGGTACCTCTATGCTCCTTTTACGTTTTTTGGTGTTTTTGTGTTTTAGAAAATAATTAACATATTGACGCAGTTATAAGGGCATGCTTTTTAACCGAAAATATGAAAAATGACATTTTGTGTCTTTCTCTTGTTAATGCTAGCAGATGACATTTAGTAAACGCGATTTTCAAAAGACTTGCATGTAAGGGCATACCCTTATATTCTGGTACATCTGATTCCCTTATATCCACGTCCATACAGCATTAATTCATTGACGCCGTAAGAGATCAGTCATTATATATAGTGAGAGGGGTGGATGAAAACTTTATTTCACGTAAAAAAATTTCAAGACCCCCTTACATCTGCCAAATATGTTAAATACCCCCTTGTCAGGCACAGTTTTTTTAACGACCCTTTTTGATGCTAAAATTTGTTCAGACCCTCCCTTTCAGGCTTCTACAAAGTTTAAGAACACCCAATGTCTCCTCATTCTCCCTCGCCACATTTAATGACCGCTCCCTAATTAGTAATTTTCTTCTGCTCTTGCTGTCGGAAATGAAAATATCCGTTCTGTGTTTATGTTTTTCAGCAAGCTTTATTATGATCTAACCCAAACGAACAATTTAAATTAAAATATCGAGATTATGAATCTAATCTTTTAAAAATGATTAAATTTTAAATTCCTTTCTGGCAGTCATCTAAATATTCGAACAATTTTAGTACACCTGTACTTTTGTTTAATTTTTCATTATTTTCTTTTGAGCAGGACCTGGACACTTTGCGGAACACCGGAATATATTGCACCAGAGGTCATTCAAAACAAAGGACACAATTTCTCTGTTGATTGGTGGGCCCTTGGTATACTGATTTTCGAAATGCTCGCTGGGTACACTATGAACATTACTATAATTCGTACTAAATTTTTTGGGTGCCATTTTACAACAATTTATACATTGTGAGCTATGATTATGGAAAAACAGTAATTTTGTGAACTTTTTCAATCTCTGAAATTGTGCATCTCGTCTTCGACTTTGCTATCTCACACATGAAAGTGGTTCTTTCTGCGGAAAACCTACCACACTGCACATTTCATTGCTATATAGCAGTGAGCGGAGTTTGTGCCCGAGTTCGTGTCGTTCTGACCATGAGTGGGCATCTATTACGCCCTGGTGAGCATGATTGCATGTGGACAAAATAGTTATGTGAATATGCCAGCGGCGGCTATTTTTCCGTGCCTTTCGAAATGCTTGTTATCAAAGAAACGTTTATTAGCCATATATCTGAAATGCATTTTTGTGTGTGCAAAAACTGCAGTACTTTTTCCATAATTTTAGTTTTTAGGAAATTAAGGAAGATAAATGCAGATAAAATCTTGCAATAAAATCGGAGTGACGTCAGCAAATCATAAAACGCAGGGAAACAAGGACTCGTGTAACAAGTCTAAGATTATGGCAAATGTTCATCCTTGGAAAATAAAATTATTTCTTCTTTCAAATTTAACTGCCACAGTATTGAGCCAGTTAGCTTTTTACTACAGACCAGAGCTTTCAACTGTTATTATCTTGAATATTTACAAGTATCTAACAAGATTTGCCTTTTATATTTTTACAGTATACCACCTTTCTTCGATGAAAGTCAATTTGGAACATATGAAAAGATACTTTTAGGACAAATCGCTTGGCCAAAAAGCCTTGAAGAAACTTCAGAACAGTAAGTGAAACTTATATGAAAATATTCTGATTTTAAGCCCCGCGAATATAAACCCCCCTTTATTGGCCCATTAAGTAGTAAACACTAACTTCACTCCGTATGTTAGCCCCATATATAATCCCCTATCTATAAAACCCCCACGTATAATTTCCCAATATAAAAGTCTCCATGTTAAGACCCTTACATATAAGCCCCCATATATAAAACCCCCACATATAATTCCCCAATATATAAGCTCCCATATATAAGACCCCCACAGATAAGCCTTCACACATAACACACTCACATATAATTTCCCCATATATATGTCCCCATATATAAAACCCCCACATATAAGACCCCAATATATAAGCTCCCATATATAAGACCCCCACAGATAAGCCTTCACACATAGCACACTCACGTATAATTTCCCCATATATAAGCCCCCATATATAAAATCCTCACATATAAGACCCCCTATAAGCTTATTAGTTTACAAACGCAGATTTTTGTCTTTGTTGCATTGATCACTTTTTTTTCAAATTACAATGGTGTGAGTTACGTTCGTTTATATCGTAAAGAAATAAAGTAAAGAAGAAGGCACAGTACAAGCACGGGAGGCTCGCTGTATTTTCGGTATCCTAGAAATTACTTATGTTAAGTACAAAAAAGTATGCAGGAAGCAGGCATTGAGCATTTGACCTGAGACACTCTTTAAATATATTTTTGAGAAAGATGGGGGTAGCAAGTTTTTTAATAATTAATCCAGAAATAAGAACGAATCAAGGCTGAAATCGAGGCTAGCTGTAAGGTGTTCTTGCAAAAAAAATGTTTTGTGATGATGTATCAAAGATTTTAGCAGCTTTGACCATGAAAATATATCAAGGCAAAAACTTTTTTTTACTAATTTTTTCAGTCAAATCTTTCATAAATCATAACATTTTATTGTTATAATTTTATTGTTATATCACATATCAGTGTGTTATGTTCTACACAGATTTTACATAAATGATGCTTTATCCGGCGTTGTTATATTTCATTTTAGAAATTTAATATCAAGACTATTAGTTTCAGACAGAACAGAAAGACTTGGTGGCGCGAAGGTAATTTTTTTAAATTTTTTGTAGTTTAATGCCTTTATTGGAGAATAAATGTGTGTCGATTTTGTTTTATTGTTTCAGATTTGTTTTATTGTATTTTATTTTATGCTTTTTTCTTTACGGTTTGAAAACGTTCATATTTTGAAACTAGTTCTTGCAATTTTAGAATGGTGCAGAAGAAATAAAATCACACAGTTGGTTTATGGATCTTAATTGGTCTGATGTTTACAACAAAAAAATAAGGGTAAAATATTTTTAGAAAATTTATTTTGTAAAAGAATATTACCACCGGAAATGGCGTTGCTTTAAATTAGAGCACGGGCTTTTGGAATCGTGATGTATGCGCTGTCATTTTGGTTTTGGTTTCCCAAGACCAATGCATTTTATTGTGTCCTACAACCCATGCGTGGTAGGACAATAAAATTTCTTGGATGATGAGAAACTAAAAAATAGAATACACAAAAAATATAAAAAACACCACGATTCAAAAGGCCAGTCGCTAGCGTTGTTCCCATGTCACAATTGTCACAAGCGCAAAATAGCAAATTTGAGGAAATTGAACGAGCAATGGTTCCAGAAGACTTAGTTTTACGTCATATGAACTGCAGATTTATGCTTTATTGGTCATCAAAGTTGATAATATTAAATGTACCATAAATGTTTTGAAAAAATAACTGAAAAGCTATGTTGTACGAAATCAGTGTAAATTTTTGCATGTTCTTGAGGCCGTCATTTTTACTAGGTTGGATAAGCAATATTTTGCATCCAAAATTCAAAATAAAACAATACAAAATATTTGTCATTTTCATTTTAATAACATAAGTTTGAACGTTTGAGTACATGTTTTTTAGGTTTGTAGGTCTTATTCCGTTTTCAAACATTTCTGAAATACTTGTACGTTTCGAAATTTGAAGTGCATTAGCATTTTTAAACTTTAAGACATAAAATTAGCAAACAGAGAACTTCAGACGACAGTTTTGACACTTTTTGCAGACAACTTGACTTTTTCATAACCCAGCAAATATTCTATTCTGATTAATCTGATTTTTTTCAACTAATTGGAAAATGGTGTTGGGACAGAAAGCTTTGAAACAAAATGAATGTGTTATTTTATTATTTAAATTAATTTGGGTCATTAAAGTTGGGGACAAAATTTTCTCTAAAATTGTTTTTGTTTTTGTTTGTATTTATTCGACATAAAATTGAATTTTCATTTGTTTTATCTTGCGTTTTATTATAAAAAGGAAATTTTCTGCCAGCAATTTAATTTAGTACTTTACTGATACAAGAACTTCATTTTTATTTTATTTCAGCCTCCAATATTACCAAGGATAGCTCACGCAGGGGACACGAGTAACTTTGATGATTATAGCGACGATGAATGGGCAGATGATGCGCCTATTGTTTCAGCCAAGGACATTGAGCTTTTTCAAGGTTTTTAGGTAATAAGTTTATCTAGCTTAAATTAAAAGCATTTTGCAGTGCAGAAGTATGCGTTTTTATAAGAAACATTGGTCAGTCTATTGTACTGTAACGTTAGCGTTGTGAGGCCCCAAATAATCAGCCAACCTGGGTAAGATTGGGACAAAATTTGAGTAAGATTGGGATAAAATTTGAGTAAGATTGGGATAAAAGTTCGGGCATTTCTGTTGGTTCGGTATTTCAATGTCCAGACAATAGCAATGGATTTGCGTGTTGCACGTTTTTCTAAGAGCAACATTCATATTAGAGACGCCCGGCTGAGAATTGGGTCGATTTTTTTTCCGAACTCAGAAATGTTAACGGTGAGCACATGAATAGCATGCTGGCGTTGAGCGCTTGACATGAAACACACTTTAGAACTGTTTTTGAGAAAGATAGGAGGTGGTAGTAGGTTTGTAAAAATCCCAAAATGGGCATTACCATCTAACTTGGATTGGGGGGCGTGTCCTAGGAAATATTGAGCTTGCTCAAAAATATAATGGAATGAAAACTCAAACCAACAAATATAAGAGAGATGTTATGATTCAATTTTGATGCCTATAGCATCTTTTTATTAATATTTCTATGCCATTTCTTAATATTTTACCCAAAAATGTAAGATTTTAAATTTTGAGAGCCAAAATTATATTTTTGAATGAAAGGTTTTCAGTTTAAAATCAAAATCAAAGACCCAAAAATATAGAACACGACCCCTACCTAAGTCAGGTGGTACTGCCCCCTGGGGTAAAAACCTCCAGAAATAAGAATGCAGGCTGAAACAGAATGAAACAGAATAAATTGATGTTCTCATAAAAATAAACGTGTAGTGTATTAAAAAATGCTCTCAGTAAATAAAAGAAACGAGACATTAAAATTCATAAAGCATAAATGAAATTTAAAAATTCGGAAATTTCATTAAAAGAGCAGCATTTTGAGCCAAGTTCCTCTCTTTGAAAACAAACCCATTCTAAGCACACTCGCAAAGCTTCTAAGTACTCAAATTTCTTCACGTTTTAAGATTTTAGTACATACAATTTTGTTGCTAAGTTTGTCCACGTGCTGTACCATCTAACTCGGGTAGGAGCATGTCCGAAGAAATCTAGAGCTGACAAAAAATATAATGGAACTTTTATCTTTTCTTTTTCTGAATCTTTTATTAACGTTTTTGTGTTATTTCTTAATATTTTACTCAAAAATATTTGATTTAAAATTTTTAGAGCCATAATTGTAAGTTTCCAGACTCAAAAACATCCTATCGAATCGAAATGCCAGTACCCAAAAATATAGGACATGCTCCCTACCTAAGGCAGGTGGTACTGCCCCCTTAGGATTTTAGTTTATATTTGCGATGTAATTAAATGTAATTAAATGTAATAAATTATAAAGGTTGGTTGAAAATTGTTATCTTATATTTTTCTACTCAGAAACATAAGAAATTATAAAAATACACCAGAAATAACATATTGGAATCATAATATGAGTGAGTGTGAGTGATAAGGTTGATAACAAGATATAATGAGTGTCAGTGACGAAATTGAAAATTACAGTCGGTTTAAAAGCTTTTTGGTCATTAGTTGGCGTTTTTATTTTGTAACTGCTTTAACTTTCAAAAACGAATTTTTTTCCAATAAGAAAACGTCGGCAGAAACTTTAATTAACCGCACTGCGCTGCATAATCTGAAATGTTGAATGGGAAGTTTTGTGGCAAAAGATAACATTGAGTGTAGAAAACGCGTCCTAGAAACTGAATCTTTTTTTATTTCGTTTTTAGTTCAAAGTTTTTGACAAGACTATGTTTTTTACAATTTATTTAACAAATCTGTTACACAAGGGACCTGTTATAAACCTAGCTTGGAGGTGGGGTGGGTTGAAGAATTTTGGTACAAATCAAAATGAATTCCAGATCCGTCCAACGATTGATTTTATACTTCAGACTACGGCTAGAAAATTTTATTTGATGCTTGCGACGAACAAATTTTGCCTTCAAATTTCCTGCAAGATATTGAAAATTCAACATAATAAGCAAAGGAACTTTCGTAAAAAATTCTAATTTCCTGAATGATCAATTTTTGAAAACAATTTCTGCGACCATTGGTAACATGGTGGGGTGCTTTTTCATGGTAATAACTTGTATCTCATCACATGCAATACAACAGTTGGATTCGCCTTCTGGTACCTTTTCTCATAATTCTTCAAAAGAGGAGCTAATAACAAGCTTTTGCCCAAGAGCAAATCTTTATTTAAATATTTATATTCTAAATTTTATATAATTAAACAATTAAATGCCTCAGATAAAGATAATGCATTGCCAAAGACATGGTACTGCCTTCTTCACCGTTTATTGCGTATACGCAAAATGAAGATTTCAGACCCATCCCTAAAATTACTATACTTTTTCCCAACCCCAATCTAACAATCTTCATTGTTATTGAATTCGCGCTTGCTTATTGCTGACGAATTCATCCGACCATGCCGGGCTGGCTCATTGACTCACTGAATCGTGTTCATATGTTAAATTTATATCCCACTTGAATGAGAACCCACCTCTATTCTGGGCAGATCTTATCTAAGCGGGCTGGGTCCCACTCACTGATCTCAAAATATCTTATTTTGAGATCAGTGGTCCCATTTCATATGAACAGGCCCTAAGAAATGCGAGATAGGCTAGGCACTAGACTTGTTACACGAGTCTCGATTCGCTCTTTGCCAGATCAGGGTGGTGGCGTGCGATTAAGGTGGGTCTGAAGTAATCAGACTACTAGGTAGACACTAGCACAGGGGATATTTCCTTGGAAATGAAAACTTATCCACTCTTTGATACCTTTGAAAAGATTTTGAATTTTTGCGAAAACAGAAGCTTTTCTTGCCTTCGATGTAACAAAACGTAATGTAGCTAATTTAGCTGTAAGCAAAAATGTATAAATTGCTGCATGGTTTGACCATGTAGCAGAACAGTCTTTGCTCTTCAGTCAAGAATACCCTGCTAGGTTCTAGAGCCTCAAGAAAGAGAAATAGAAAATAAAGAAAAAAATGGAGAAAAATCACCAGTTTTTCTTTTCATGTTCTTTAGTATTCTTCTATTCTATTTTTCGATTTTCGATTTTTCTTCGAATCCTTGAGGCTCAGGTACACCAGGTAGGTAAAAAACAGCTGACAGAAAAACATATTTTGTTTATTTGCTAATATTTTTCAACATATAAATAAAATTGAATATTATGCAAATTTAGGATTTTCATTGTTGTATGTATGTATTGTTATAATGTTATATAGACTTGACAACCCCAAAACAAGAAAACAACAATTTAAGTTCAACTACAGTATAGGTACTTCTTGTTACTCGAACACAGTGCCGTCAGAAGCTGTTCCAGATTGGGGCTGTTCCAGACTTGACAAACATCTTGAAACCACCATACATCAGAACCAATGGGCGTACAAAAAGGAACTGTCCACCGAATCTCTCCTCCTGTACCTCACAGAGCACTGGAAGGAATACTTAGACAACGGTATAATCATAGGAATTATACTGATAGACTTTCGTAAAGCGTTCGATTCAATAGACGACGAGATTCTTTTGGAAAACAGCCCCAGCCCCCCCCCCCCCAATTCCAACGCTACCAATTGTTTTCTTTAAATTTTCTACAGCAATAGCAATTGCTCTCTACAATTTCCTCCGAAATTTTGCTTGAATATGACGTTCTTGGAAATTATAAGTGAGTGTCTCCCCTGCCATCAAGGAACTAGAGGAATTACATCGAGATAATGAAGTTTGAGTCATCGAAGGACATTTCAGTACTGTCACGCGACTAATAAAAGTGGTTTTTGGATATTTTTAGGCCAAATCCTTTTGTTTCAAACTTGGCAGTGCCACCCCCAAAACCCCCATTAATATTCATAGTTACGGTTTCGGATATTGCGATTGTCATAACATACATATCAACGTTATCATATGAGGATAAATGATATCATCATATCTTTATATGAAGTTTAATAAATACTAGACTTGAGACCTTTGTCTTTTGTACCTAATTTAATTATATAACACTCATGTGTATGATGTCAAATTCTGAAAATTTTAACATTTAAATGCAGGGCATAATGAATAATTTTAACAGACAATCTCTTAAAATAGGGTATGGTATTAAGAAGCTTCTTGGTCAAAATGGCTAATTGTCAGAGCATTTATAAACGCTATAAGTCCTTTTTTCTTTCGTTTGTATTAATATATATATAATCGCTTGCGTAGATATTTTTTAACTGTATATTTAGAATTTAGTTGCATGTTCTTTATGTAATGGCTTTTGCTCCCAATGGTATAGTCCTTGTAGAGTTGTGGAAAAGTTGGTATGTAATGTCTAAATTGTCTAGTAGTTTGTTTTTGAGAATATTTATAGAATATTATATTATATATTATATATTATAATATTATAGAATATAGAATAGAATATTTATAAAAATTATTAACGTGGGTGGTTGGTCAAAAATCTTTAAAAGCGAGGACAAAAATTGGGTAGCACTCAACCCTGTCTGACCAAGAGATGTGGTATGCTTCTAACAGTACTTGGGAATCATTATATTGTAAATTTTAATTTTTACTGCATATATAATAAATTTTGATTTTAATGTTTCCACAACTTTGTTAGATCATTAAAGCAGAAATTAAAAAGTTTATTCGCAATATGCAACGACAAAAAAAACGGACACAATTTTGGCTGCCTTCCAATAAATTTTAGTTCCTTTCCTTTCCCCCTTTCTGTCATAAAAATTTGAATGTTTCTTCCCAAAGCAGCAGCAGCAACAATTCTAGGAGAATATTGTGTTCATTTCATTTACACAAAGTACTCCAGGAGTAGAAGAAAAGAAGAAAGGTGGTTGAGTTGAGTTGAGGTCTTTTCAAGCATCTGATGGAATGAAAGGCAGAGAACATGTTGTTTCAGTTAAAGTGTGGTGTTTCAAACAATGTCCAAAACAACTAGAAGAGTAACTGTAGATTCAATTCGACGGTTGTCTGCTGAAGGGCTCACCAGTCCAAGCAGTGAATTTGGCTCAAAATCAAAGAAGAAAAGTGTTTTTGAAAGGCTTGGCATTTCATCATCAAGACCAACACCATTACCAAGTTATGAGGTGAGAAAAAAAATCAAGACCAGCAGAGTGAGAGAGAGAAAAGATTCGCGGAATCTGACGAAGTTTACCCAAAAAATCCTGATTTATAACAAATTCTAACGTTGAAATTACAAAAGAGAAACAAAATAGTGAAAAAAATGAATGAAGTTTAAATTTTGTAAGTTTGAGTACATGTGTGCACCATACAGCATAGCTGTATGTAGCATTTCAGATGTGCACACCAACCTTTGAAGCACAATTGCAAATTGGTGTGCCAATACAATTCTTTGGATAAATTAAGCAAAAGTGGATATATTCAGCAATATTCAAGTGTGTGCATCCATAACAATATGTGTGCATCCCATAACCATATGCACTTATAGGCCTCTGAAGAAGATCTTCAGTGTGAAAGGAAAATTTTATTGGCGTATTGGCACAAACATTTGGTGAAAATAATATAAATTTATTAAAACTCAGTTAAAAGAAATAAATCTATTGTTAACTCAGTTAAGACCACCTCAGTAAGAACCTTTTTACACCATAAAAACAATAGATTTGTCCATTTTAATAAATTTTTGTACTTTTGTGATTGTACTTTATTGGGTGAATCAATTGTATTACTTATCACTATAACCAAGGTATAAATTGGCAAAAATTCCCCAGTCTCTGCATGTGGAAAGACTGAAATACAAGAAGTATAATTATAATTCTTTAAATAACAAGTACAATTCTTCAAATTTTGTGTGCTTTGCAAGCATGCATATGTATATATGTGTAATTTCACCACTAAAAAATTACAATATAATTAATATCTAAATTAAAAATATAAAATATTTACAAAGTTTTAAAATATTAAAATCATTAATGAATAAATAAATAAATACAATTTTAAAAATATCACAAACCCCTAACTAGAGTGGCAGGGATAACATCAGAAAGGTCAATGTGACCTTATTTCCGTGATGGTCCCTTCTGTGGTAGCCTTTTATTTGTGTGCAGAAGATATTTTGTGTGCAGTACATACTTTCCAGTCGGGAAGATTCCTCATATTTTTACTCAATCAGTATACAGTATTATCAACATGTTCTCTGAAAATATGAAAATGTGAGAACTTTTGAATGTTATTTAAATATCTATATTGTTATTTTAGGTGAAGTGCAAATATATTTTAAGAGACGAGGATTGTCCATTTGGCAACAACTGCAACTTCAGCCACGATATTGGTTCAGATATGAAGAAGGCTAAAAGAGGTGACAGGTATTTAGAGAGGTGAGTGTAGACAATGCTCTATAATAATTTTGGAGGCACTTTTGTAGTGGTCTTGTGTTTGTGCAAATACATACCAGTTGTCCCAAAAATGGCTGCTGTGGAGGACTACATGTTTCCAAAGCTGCTGTGGAGGACTTTTGTATAACTTGTATAATTTTGTTTCTACCTTGAGTGTTATATAAAAGAGGTTTCAACTTGAAATTTAATAACTTGTTTGGCAAAATTTACTCAATAATCATTGAGTTATGCTAAATGAAATTGAAATTTTTGTGTTTCTGCAAAACCAGAGGTTTTGATAATGATTTTAAACATAAAAATCATATGACCATTACAGATGAATTTCTTGATGTATTTTGTTAAATCTGGCTGAATTTATTTTATTTCAACATAGGTATGGTATGTCAAATTCTGAATCAACTATCACAAAGAAAATCAGATTAACTCTTCAATAATCAAAATGTTCAACATAACTGCTTTGGAGCCATGTCATAAGTTTTCATAAGATACCCTCCTTGACCAAGCCAGAGAAAGAATTAGCTTTTTCTCTTTTTTAATTTCCTGTAATTTTAAAAATGTAATAATTGCCCTGGGTACTCATATGCTACATAAGTTAGAATTTTATATGAAATAAATTTATACAAATTAAAAATGTTGTTGTTGTGTTGCCAATTTGTTTTTTAAGAATAATTAGGAAATAATTTTTTGAGAACCCCATATTATTTATATACACTGTGCGGTAACTCAATTTATGGAATAAGGTTTATTATGGGTGCCCATGTCAGGCCTTTTCGTAAGAAATAACTCAGGTAAAGATATATATATATATACAGTATACAATCATATTGAATTCAGAAGTGTAACATAAGAACTGCTTGGCCATGGGCTTGGCACATGTTAAAAAACATCATAAAAAAAAAACAACCATAGCCCTAAAAGCTTTATGAAAACAGTATAATCCTGTGAAAAAGCATTTGGATGCAAGGTAACATCAATGCAAACAAACTATTATTATAATCCTAAAAGCACTTGAGCAATGGATAAATACCCTGTTAAAATTCTTTATAGCTGTAAATCGAGAGGGTCATATAATGCAAGTCAAAACAGGATTATGCTATATCAAGGTCAAATTACAGTTTTAGCTTTAAATGTCAGATTACACATTAAAAAATTGATAACCAAGACTGCCAAATTACCACGACTAAAAAATTCAAAACCCATGAAAACAAAAATAATACCCCGTAAAGTTTGCCTGTAAAATTGTGGACCTGTTGAAGGGGGGGGGGGGTTGGGACATCCATATATGGTTTGTAATATGAGGTCAATTCTAACTAAAATCAATAGAAAAGTTCTCAAACTTCCCATAAAACGTAAATCCTGAGATCTCATACCAGCACAAGTTCGTTTCAGTGTCTGGTCAAGCCTTCAGAGCGTTTACATGAGAACAGGAGAAACAAACTCATGCCGGTCTGAGTTCGTTTCATGCCAGCCTGAGATTTCCATGTAAACGCAATTTCATCTCAGACCTGGGTAGACTTGCCCCAAGTCTATCTCTTTTTTAATCTGAGAAATTCTTTTTTAATCCGAGAAAAGGAGCTGAGCAAACTGAGAAACTAACAAAGGAACGAGATTCGTTTCAGCTCCTTTTGAGATGTGCTTGTTGACGAAACTTTCACATATTTTGACAACGGGACTAATCATTTTCTTCTAAAATTACAGAGCAACATCCGACACGATTTACCGTTTTGCACAAAGGCCTGCCATATATGAAGTGATGTCTTTAATTTTGGAATTCCAAATTTTTACTTTACTGTTTCTTTACAAGTACCGATTTAGCTGATTTCTTATTTCTTTCTTATTTCATTTAAATGTTAGTGATGATGGAAGTTACCAAGAAATTGAAAGTTCTGAAAAGAAAGGTAAAATTTTAAAACGTTAAAATATGTATTTAAGCTAAAAGATCAGCAATATTGGTTGTTTTCATTTCATCATAATTAATTATTATACCGAACAAATATTCACATGAGTTTTACCAATTGAATCACTGTTTGCTTCCTGATACAAATTTGATATACAATTTTGATATGATTTGGAAACATGATTTGAGAAGATGATTTGGAATAGCAATTTGAGAATATTTGGAAATATTAATTTGATTTGCTTTCGTAATGCGAATTTGAGATGAATTTGATACAACTGGAAATTTGAATTAAAAATTATCACAAAATCTCTTGCAAGTACCATAATATTATTCAATTAAGTTTTCCCCTCCTTAAAAAAATACTCCTAGTTTTTCGGACCACAGTCACATATTTATATGCTGCTAATTTCTTTCAGCTGTGCAGCATTTTTATTGTGACAGATCATATTTTTAGGGGGAATTGAGTTAAGTAACATAGAAAGAAAATTAAAATTATGCAAATATTGTACATTCTTGCTTTTTAGACAAGAGACGAGTTCAAGAGAGTGAAAAGTTGAGGATAGAGTTTAAGAAAGATTCATTTTTGAAAAAGAAACACACAATTAATGAGTTATTGGAAGAAGAAATTCCTGCAAGAAAAAGCAAAAAAGACAGAGAAAGGAAAGAAAGATTAGAACATTCCAAAATGAAGATGAGGTTAGAGGAAGGCATGATGGTGGAGAGAGATGAACATGTCAGGAATATTCAACTTAGAGGTTTCATTACATTTTATATTTTCATTTGAATTTTTTATTTAAATGTATAGCTATTGCAAACACTGCTATTTTAGCTCATTCAAAATTATTTTTGGGGGGGAGACTAGGTAGCCACATTTTCCTTTCCAGTACACTGGATATAATGTTCATCAAAAATGAGAGTGTTCACCCAAATATGGAATGTGAGATGTTGGAAATCAAATTGCTTTGTTATTGCTGGCTTAGCCATACTATATTTCAGATTGTCTCATAAAAATTATGGCTGCCATGACCAAATCAAAAGAAGCACATGACATTCACGTGATAAAATGTAAAAGTTTGATTTGTTAGTCTCAAAGTCCATCCATTGTTCGATTGTTGTGCGATTGTCAAATTTTGTTTTTGCTGCAAGAAAACTTTTGAACTGGCTGTTTGTTTGTTTGTTTGTTTGACACTTAATGGCCAATGGTGGCATTATTAGACAATCATAGCGAGAAAAATAGCAAGAAAATGCAATATCATGTGCGGTTTCTACAGATGTTTTTTACTCATGTTGATCAACAGAAATGGAGATGACAGTTCACAACGACTGCTGAAGTTAAGGAGAAAATATTTGAAAGAAGGATAGGCTCCTTTCTTTTCACTTTTTAGTGAGAAGATTTATTTGAGCTGCTTAATTTAATCTCTTGGTGAATGTCCTTTTGCCTCTGATTTTGTTCTTAATGTTGCAAAAAGAATTTTCAAAACTACAAAGAATGCAAAGAGATAGATGGCACCACCAAATGCAGCTGTCTATTGAAGGAGACAGCATTATTTCAATTTGCAAGCATCTAGTTTTAATTCAAATTTAACTGCCAGCAATCGCTTTTTAGTCGGTCTTAGTGGGGTATTTTTACTGTTTTATGGCTGCATTGTGTTTATAGTTTTTGCAGCCCATATCTTTCCATAAAGAACCTTTGTTCCCAACCCTCCTAAATAACCTTTGCCCCCAATCCTGCTAGCCAATCTCCGCCCCTGCAAGCATGTAGTTTTGCCATGCGTCCATTATATCCACAGTATTTGATTTTGAATTTATACACATATTGTTTTTTAACAACATATATTTGTTGTTTTAATGGATACATTGCGAGTGTCACTCATGGCCAAAACCATACCAGAGGACATTTTAGTTATTTTTGCCACAGGAAACGTATTATTTTTCAGTTTATAGATGTAATGGAAAAAGCAATTAAGAATAAAGAGTCTTTTGATTGTGTTTGTTTCAGGTGAAGAGAAAAAGGAAAGGAAAAATAAGTCTGAAAATAGAGACGACGATGAATCTCAACCAGAAAGCACAGGTTCTAAGAAGCACAAGAAAAAGAAGAGACACGACGACAGCGAAGAAGAAGTATCACATAAGAAGAAGAAGAAAAAGAAGAAGTATGAATCATCAAGCAGCGAAGCTGAGGAAGAAAGAGAGAAAAAGAAGAAGTCCAAAAAGGAAAAATATAGATCGTATGACAGTTCTGAGTCTCCAGTTATTGAGAGTCAGCGGAAGAAGATGAAGAATTACGAGGAAACTGAAGACACGAGGATTGTAACCGAAGTCAAAAAGAAGAAGAAAAAGAAGAAGGATAAATATGAAAGCGAAAGTAACAGTGAAGAAGATTCGTACGAAAGAAAGCAAAACGAAAAAAAATTCAATTTGGAAGAAAAAAGTAAGAAGTCGCGGAAGAATATTGATGAAGAAGACTACGTGCGAAGAACTGAAGAGACTAGTACATCGAGGAAGAAGGAAAAAGAACTGAAAAAGGAGAAACATTCTCCAAAAGAGTCACATAGGAGTAAAGGAAAGGAAAAACGTTCAGCAAGTTGGTCATCTATGTCCACTGAATCGTCATTGGATGAAGGTTCTGGGGATGAAAGTTACCAGAAGAAAAGCAAGAAAGACAGAAAGACTGAAAAGGAATATCGTGAAAATTCCAGGAAGGATAAGGATAGAAGGAAGGGGAAAAATGATGAACCGAGAGATAGACAAAGACGCAGTCAAGAGGAGGTGTACTTGTGAGTATTTCGCTTTCTACAGGGATGAATATTTTGCAAACATGTTGAAGTTTTTACTCGCTGCCAAAAGAGTTTGTATTTATAAATCTTTTTATAATGTTTTTATGCTGAAAATGAATTGCATGCCAACAGAAGGCATTGATGATCGTTAAGGAAAGATCATGAATTTTAATTGGAGTATTCGTAGACTGAAAACTTACAAGGTAAACTAAGTAAAATAATAGAATAATTCGAAATCGTCAGAGTTTTAATTTTCATGATTATATTATGAGTAGATGTTTCATTTATGGGGGGGGGGGGGGGG
>JAYJMH010002010.1:22757-55156 GCA_036873815.1 Phacellophora camtschatica
CCCGCCCCCCCCCCCCCCCCCCCCCACCCATAACAATTCAGCATCAATTTATTTTCAGATTACAATATCTAACAATCTAAATTACTTTTATTCTATGTTACCCAAGAATAACTGACGCGTAAGTAGCTTTGGCTGTTAACATAACAACAGCGATAACCATATGTTAATTAGGAAGCTAAGGTACATGAATATTATATATATAATAATGTATATGATATAATTTCTATCTAAAATATGTTAGAAATAGTAATAAAATAGCAACCTTTATCTATAACCTTTACGTACATTTATTGATAATAAAAGGCATCAATGATACAACTTGGTGCTAAATGGTTGTTTGTATTGAGAAAGTGGTCATTTTTGGTGGCTGATATTATTTTTACCGACGAGATTTCGACACTCTGTATGAAGCATTGTTGTTTTTATTTTGTGTTTGTTTGAGAAACGTTTCACATCTCGTCCAGTGCAGCTGGGACTATTTTCAGCTGCAATGATCTCAGTCGAGAGAGAGCTAAGGTCCGGGCATGCGGCGGAAAGTCTTCTCACGTAAGCAGAAACTTAAAATAGTAATGGCTAACCGCTAAATTTTATGTAGATTTCATGTATTTCCACCGGGAATGGTTATTCTTGCCTCTCTCTCAAAAGGCATCAACGTTTTTCGTACTTTTGGGAGTTTCATCAATGTTGAAAATTAGGCTAGTGCTGTAACACAATAGAACGACTTTTATTTCCGAAAAGGTTTATTTGTAAGTACTGGGAAAGTACAGACCACATAAATACCGTGAATTCCAATAAAAAATTGTTGCAGTTTGCTTGGCGTCACAATATTTTGTTATATTTTGCGATAATTTTATTTCATACATATACAGAGCCTGAAAACTTTATGCTTTGAAATAAATTTTGCAATGAAAATAGTCTCTTTTACCTTGGAACATTTTCTCACTTCAAACAGACTTTGGAAAACGTTTTGCTTTAAAGATAATTTCCTCTGGCGTCGACTATTTTCTCCATTTAAAAAAGGCCCTGAATCTATGTTATCTTATTGAAGGGCTGATAGGCGAAAGGAGGTTCCACAAGAACAATACTCGAGAGATCCTTACCCTCCACAACAACACCAGGAATCCAGCTATGAATCTTGGGATCGAGATCGTTCTTCTTATGATGACAGACAACAATCTGGTCAGTATGGATCGTCTCAGTACGGATATGGACGAGGAAGGGCTCCTGACCCGTATAGTAGAAGTAGATATGACACTCCTGGAAAGGGTAGCGCTGACCGAGACAGACCAGGCTACAGACAGTATGGAGAGCAAGGATACGGCGGCGATCAAGGAAGATACAGAGATAGAGGTTTGTTTTTTCGTCTTTATTTGCAGTGAAGAAAGGGTTTTCCAGAAAAATTATATCTAAGTTTTTACCAAGCAAGGGGTAAAACAACTAAGCAAAAAAAGTTGAGGGAATAAGAATATCATGAAGTTAGTTTCTGTATTTATTTATTCCCTAAAATACGAGATTTTGCGTTGTTTATCAACAGAGTGACACACTTACAAAGTTTTATATTACATGCATTTATATTACAATTAGATTTTTCCTAAATTTATTTCTTTATTTTCAACTTTAAAAACGGACGATTTTTTCCCGATAGACTTATTTTGAGTCTCCTCAGCATGACAGGATAGAGGGTAAACAAGATAGAAGCAGTAACTTTGCATTTTCGTGGTAGTAACACACTTCAGCAGGAATACTTCTAAAGCCCAGATTGAAGCTGAGGATTGATTTGTTTGAAATTGCTTTGACCGCGACTCGGGTGTGTTTCACAAAAAAATTATTTTTTAAAACATCTCTGCAGCTTCAGCTTTGTCATGGAATGGTAACTAATATTTTCGTCATCTTCATAGTAAATCGAGAGCCTTACCCTTATATTGGTAACCGACGAGAAGCCTATCAAAGAGAAGAGGAAGGTTTTTCAGCTGGACGACCAAGGGAACCTCATCCGGGAACTTCATACGCAGCATCACAGGAACCTCATCCGGGATATTTCAGAGACGATAAACAAGGAGGAAGACATCGCGGAGATTATCCACCAAACAAAGAGCGTATGGATTACCCGCCAAATAAGGAGCGTGGTGATTATCTCCCCAATAAGGAGCGTGGGGAATACCCTCCTGTTAAGGACCGTGGAGAATACTTTTCCATTAAGGAGCGTGGTGATTACCAACAAAGCAAGGAGCGCGGGGAATACCCGCCCATAAAAGAGCGTGGAGAGTATCCACCAAATAAAGAGCGTGGTGATTACCCCCCATCAATTAAGGAGCGTGGGGAATACCCACCACTCAAGGAGCGTGGAGACTACCCACAAAGTAAGGAACGTGGAGAATACCTACCAGGTAAGGGAGAGCTGGACGATGCAGATGAAAGGGGAAGAAAGAAAAGTTCAAATCAATTGCCACGAGAACGAAAAGGTTAATTGATTTATTCTTGTAGTTGATTGATTTATGAAATACAATATTATGTTCAGGTAAATTCAAAAGCATATAGGTAAATACATGATATAGCATTTAAATTACAGACGGTTAAAGTGTGTCATCTCATAGAAATATTTTTGCTTTTGTACCAATAGAACGCAAAAGATGAAACTGAAAGCCGAATTATATTTGTCTTGTCAATAACTTTCAAACATGCCGATACTTGCACCTGCAGATTGTGTCGAACATTTATTAAAGATTTGGGAATTTATTAATTAATTTATCATTGTAAATGGGGTTTTAGATTTTAACTTATATCAACACTGTAATTTTAGTTTGGCTTTATACTACTTTAAACAGCTAACATTAAATATAAAAAAAAACATAGTTTGCTTTGCATTTGAAGGTGGTAGCTCCAAGTGATACGCAAATAGTTTTTGAAACCTTGGCTTTATGTATATAACGAACAACCGGAACAACCTTAAATTTTACTTTTAATGTTGTTATTTAGGCCCGTTTACACAAACATCTTTTAGAGCCGATCTAATATTTGCTCTGGCAGCTTTTTGTTTACAAGGTTTTAGATCTCATCCGATCAAGCTAGAAGTTTCAGTTCTATCAACTTAGATTTATCCTTTTGATTTTTCCTATCCGTACCAAGTTTGCATCGGGTACTGTTAAGAATATAGCAAAATCGCAATTAAAAAAGGAAGATTGCAAAACTATTTTCCTCACTACATTTGATAAATTTGCCTTTCTCTTGTCTGCAATATTCGCGACTACGTTGCAATGACCACCTTTAGGCTGGTCCTAGAATTTGAAAGATTTCATGGGAACTACCGTTTTGCCCGTGTATGAGAAACTAGACAACATAATTCAATAATGTAAATTTCTTGATTGCGGGTACGTACTGAACAGAACCAAACTGGAACCCTAATAGAGTGAGTTCAATCTAAGGGTAATCTAAGGGCAATCTAAGGGTAATCTAAGGTTTATCCGTGCCAAAATTGGCACTAGATTGGATCATAAAGCAATCCGGTGCATGCAGAGCGTTTGCGTTAAAATTAGCAGATCATTCTCCAGGACAAATTTAAACCAACTTACAACCTGTAGCAGATAGCTGTAAGAGATAGCTGCACCGTATCATGCATTGTTAATACGTTTTTCATATGATAAATAATTTGGCATACGTACTTCTTAATATTCGAGCATTGTTTGCATTTATCTGCAAACATTTTTGAACAGGCCCAGTCTTTTTTCTGCCAGCATTTTAGGACAGGTGGAGATCTGTTTGATTAGCTCAGTTTTATTAAATTTCTCCTGATAGTGCATTTAAATGTAAATCAATTATTATTAATGATTTAAGCTGAAGCATTGGTGGGCATCTATTAGGGATTGGTCGACTCAACGTTTACGTGGTTATCATACAATTATAATTTGTTATTTCTTGCTGTAATAAATATATTTATGTTGTCATTCACCTGCTTCTACAGATTCTCATAGACCCTAGACACCTTAGTGTTTTCTTCAGAGCCGACCGCGTTCATGATAATGTGATTTATGTCTGATAACAGACAGACGCCTGTTCAGACTTATCACATCGACTTTTTGTTATCGCAGCGTTTTTTTTTTACTAACTGAGGCTACGTGTGATACTGACTTGCAATAAAACCAGAATGATTGAATAATCTTCATACCTTTGACTTTAGAGAATAAAACGACGTTTTGGGCTTTCCCCTTTGATGAGAAATATAAATTTAACGTCGTTTCGTTTTTCAAGTCTCAAAGGTATGAAGATTGTTGAATTTTTTATTGCAATGATTAAGTCACAGGCTGAGGTTCCATGCCACCATTTCTATTGTCATAGCCCGTTGCGTTCATTTTGTATTGTATTGTATTTATCATATTGTTTTAGCCTTTACTTTTTCTTCTTTTCCTCCTTTTTTCTTTCAATGACTTCTCTCATTTCTTTCACCTTTTTGTGCTTCAAATTTGTGACGCGTTTGATCTTTCTATTAATTGTTTTATTTTCCCAGTTTTTCATATAGCTGTTTTTTCCCACTATTTTTCTTAATACAAAGTTCGGTTAGTTTTTTTCAAAGCTATCGTAGTTTTAAATCCCGAATTTAAATACCAAATTATTTCATCGCATTTTTTCACTTTACGATAATTGAATTTAATTTTAGTTTGCTCTTTAAGGACCCATTGCGTAACTGTTTAAAAATAAGACACCACTTAGCCAAACTACAACTTACTTATTAAGCCTAGATACCACTATAAGAAGTTGTGGTACCAATCATACTGCAGGGCTTATAACGCGATCAAATAAATGCCTTTGATTTGGATGAGCTCAACATTATTTACTTCAGTAAATGTAACCTAACTTTTTACAACATGATATTTGGAAACGTTAACGCTAACATAGATTGTTTATTTTTATCACCATGAGTTTTTCAGTTACCCTCCGGCAAAATAGACTTTCATTTAAAAGCCAAACGTCAAATTGTGTGAAACAGACTAACGTGGTTATCTTTTTGTAATTTGACTATTTAAATTTATTTTGTAGATCATAATTCAAGAAGTCCACGGACAAGAAAGAGAAGCCAAAGCTCACCAAAGGAAAACGAAAAAGACGACAGCAAAGATAAGCCAAGGTACAAAATTAATCGAAAATTTTCTATCTGAAACAGTGTTTCATTCCCCGTGAGAGTTCCGAGACAACAGGATTATCATCGGAATTATGCACATTTATTCCACAATTTTGAACCAAATTCTCATCATTCGACTCAAAACCATCTCTCTGTCTATGCCTATTTCATCTTGGGAAAATAGATTGATTCGTGAGTTTGGTTTTTGGAAACTGGGTTGTTTCATGAGTTATAAGGTAAAGAATAGTCTCTTTGAAACATATTAAGCTTAAACCTATTTACTTCGACCACAAACATACCAACGCCTTCAGAAGATCCTTGTCTCAGTAATACTTGTCTCAGTAATACTAAGTAGGACCCAAAAACAATAAGACACTTAGGCCATAGCATTTGGTTCTATCAATCCAAACGGTCCAGCAATCAAATTGCAAAAACCAAACTTACCCTTGAGAGTTCTAGATAACAGGGTTAAACTGTACTGCGTTTTCAATCGATTCCCCATGGAGTGAACTTTTACTCGAACTGTTCTGTGTATCCCTTGAGAGCTTCCAGTATTGATTTGGTTTTGGTTATTTTGAAAACTTGCAATCTCAAACAAATCTTCCTTACCCTTGAGAGTTCGAGATAACAGGGTTAAACTGTACTGCGTTTTCAATCGATTCCCCATGGAGTGAACTTTTACTCAAACTGTTCTGTATATCTCTTAAGAGCTTCCAGTGTTGATTTAGTTTTGGGCTGTTTCGAAAACTAACCATCTCAAAAATGTTTTCATTCCCCTTATAATGATATAATAATAATAACATAGCCTAATCTCCATTTCGGAGCAGCTATAATATTGAAATTAGATTTCGAAACAGTAGCACAGGTGTTGTTTTGTGTCCATTAATTTCATATGTTATGACAGAAATGTGTCAAATCATTTTCTTAATTTTTGTGAGTGTTTTTGTGTTTTCAACATATCTTCGATTTTTCCAGTTTTTTGCTTTATTTTGTTGGGACTTCCATAAATGTTATATACCCTTTTCTTGGGCTCCACACCTTCTGCATAGATCATTCTCATTGCTCGTGTCTTCCTTTATAATTAGCTTTAAATCAGTGATGTTTAATTTTACCAATAATATCATTGATGCATTTATGAGGAGCGTACTCTTTTTCCCCAAAACAGCTACTTTTGATGAGTCTCATTTTTGTTTCATTGCATGTTTTCATATCTTTTTCTATTAATGATATTATTTTATTTTTCATTGTATTTTGCCACTTTTTTTGTCAACTTACCTATTTCGTTTTTAAAAAGCTTTATGTTAAGCTGCTTTAAATCATTTCTAATTTCATTACTCCAGCAGTTTTTTAGATTTAAGTGTTTTCGTTCTTCATATACTTTTTTGTCAGTCTAGTTTTTTTCATATTTATTATTTTATAAGGATTTATCAGTCTTTTTAATTTTGTTTTGTATTTTATTTTATATGATTGGCATTAGACCACATTCATAAGTTATACCTAGGTATGGTATTGCGTTTGGAATTGAATTAGTTATTGTTATTGCATCCTTTTATATTTTCTCAAATATTCTCAATTGTTTTTTTAACATATTTTTCCAGATTTCATATCTTTGCAAGATTTTAGGAATAGGAATGCTCTCAATTAGTTTTATACTGACCCCTTGCGGGTTGGAGATACCAGTGTTTAACTGTATTGCGTTTTCAATCGAAACCCCATGGAGTGAACATTTACTCGAACTGTTCTGTGTATCCCTTGAGAGCTTCCAGTGTTGATTTAACTTTGCTTATTATAACAACTTGGAAATATTTATTTCCCTCAATTGAGAGTTGGAAATAGCGGGGTTCAACTGCAAGTAGTAGCTCATTCACGTGTCACATTAAATTGGTTGGACCGATGGAAACATTTCTTATGTCAGAAGCAAGATCTGAAAAATGGTTTATTTTTTCTTCAGAAAACGAAAACGAGAAGATGAATCCACGGAAAAGGAACAGTCAATTGAAAAGAAAGCAAAAAAACCAAAACAAGAGACAAAATCAGAAAGCGATGTTGATACAGGTTCTGAAGTTGATCCAAAATCCGAAAAAGCGCGAAAAGGAACAAATGATCGTGGTACTGATCGAGACAGAAAAGATAGCAGAAGACCTCACAGAGATTCCGAGGGTCACCAAAGGCGGGGTTAGTTTCCTGTTGTTTTGCATTATTTTCTGTTTAAATGTTTTATAAAAACGTAAAATTATTATCAGTTTACCACAAGACGCTAATTGTTTCGTGGCAAAATATAAAACCAGATATAAACACATAAGAAATATCAGGAAATTTTGTGAACGAAAAGTTCAGCTTTTGTTTGTAAATACAACGAAAATCGTTCATGGGACATGCTTGGTTTTATTATACCTAGAATATACACATATTAACATATTTTGTGGTAGAATTATCATGACAATCTCATATGCACCGAGTTATGGCAGTCGAATGTTTTCATTTGTTTCTTCCAGAAGACTGATTTTCGTTGATTGTACTCTAAGTTATCAAGTTTGGGAGAATTTCATTCATTAGTTGATTTGTCTGCATTTTGAAAATACAATCAACTTTCAATATTTTTAATCATGTGTACTTTCAGTAATTTTGCGACGTGATTGGTTAATCTCAGAATGTAAACAAACTCACAGCTTGGCATAATCCAAAATTAAGCACGAGTGCTAATTCGGCATATGTGCATGTAAAGTATATTAACATCATAATGTCTTATTTTACCACTTTTTATCTATTAACAAACGCAGAATTTTTTTGGGTACCTGGTATACTCTCCTTTGCAGCGGTATACTCTGCGAATCATTCGAGAAATCCCCTGGTATACTCTCACATTCAAAATCACCTCTTCACATGTTGAAAGGAGAGTATCTTTGCGTTTTGGAGTCTTTTGAGATGCAAATACGAAGTCTTGCTAGTCAATGCAAAGGAGCTTGGAAAAGGAAAAAGAAAGAAATTTATGATTCCCCCATTTTTCTTTTTTCCCTTTTGTATTTCCTTTCCGGTAACAAAAGAACCTCTGCAATAGAGATTACATTCGATGCATGAAGCAGTCTTTGCCATTTTGACCCTTTGACGCCTGCATTTATTTTTGATTTATTAATTAGATTTTGTTTAAGTTTCATAACAAACATAAGCTTTATAGCAATAACAAACTAACTAAGTTCAAAATATAAACTTATGTATTAAATAACTATAAAATTTTATCTGAACTTATTCTCTGAAAATTTGCGATTTACGTAGTTTACCGTTGGCCATATGGCCTTCCCCGAGTTAACAGGGTTCAAATGAAGACGCAAAACAGCTTGTTTTATCTGTACAATTTTTGGACTGGAATTCAGGATGATTTCTTCCAGTCGAAGTTGAAGCTGGAAATATGGGCAGTTTTAGTTTATCAATTTTGATGGAGGTTTGAATGATATCTCAAAATCTAAATTAGCGTTAGTGTTTATAATTCACTATTGCTAGTGTTTATAATTCATTATTGTTAGTGTTTATAGTTCACTATTGCTAGTGTTTATAATTCATTATTGTTTGTGTTTATAATTCACTATTGTTGTTTAATAACAACTGTAACATCGCTCTGAAGTGATTTTTTTGTTGTCTACTCAGTGCATACCGGGTGACCCAAAAAATTCGAAGAGTTTCATGGACTATAGTTGCTAAAATACCACTTAAAATGGCTTCCAAATGCTCTCGTAGTGACTCATTGATAGTTAACTCAACGATAAATCCCCTTATTTAGCATTATTGGTGACTTGTGAGCTGAGATATTCATCTTCGAAACCCAAATTTGCTTCCATTTCAAAACGGAAATTCCGCTGAAAGCAAATTTTTTAAATGAAAGCAAAGCGAGTTTTTGATTCCAAGATGAATATCTCAGTTCACAAGTCACCCATAACGCTAAATAAGGTATCAATCGTTAAGTTAACTATTAGTAAATTACTGAAGAATCCTTAGGAAGCCTTCTAAGATTTATTTTATTGGCTATAATCCAACAAATGCTTAGCGTTTATTTTGGTATACAATTTATTTTTTGTTATAAATGTTGTCGTACGAATCTATCCAACAGATGAACACCCAGATGAGAAAAGGGAAAAGAAATCCGATGCAGGCAGTAGAGATCGGGAAAGGGACAGGGATCGAGATCGTGATCGAGACAGGAGACGCAAGGGAGCCCCAAGCGCGGACAGATCAAGGACAAATAAGACGCACTCGAAGTCAGACAAACGAAGTGACTCACCTTCTCATGAAGATGAAAAGGCCGAAGACAGAAGAGTGAAGGCATTGAAGTCATCGCACAGAAATAGTTCACCATCGCGAAGAAGCGATTCAGACTCTGGTTCTAAATCTCACAGGAAGGGTGGGGGCAGAGGTCAGTTTTGTTGGCAGTTGTTGAAAAATACGTGTCATGTTAAAAAAATTTTAACTTCTTGACTTTTTGCGCCGGGACGAAGGAGCAAGTTTTATTATGCGTGTTATATTGAGGTACGAATTTGTTTGTCGCTGTGTCGCGGTTATATCTTTGGATCATGCGACAACAACAACATCAATGTCGTTCTGAAATAAAATTCGAGCACAAAACAAACAGAACATATGGTCAATCTGATTGTCTGGAGGTATCAAGAGATTTTGATCGTGACGCAGTGTAATTATAGACATTTCAAGGGCCACACCGTCTATTTATTTAATTACCTTAGGTTAAATGGAAAACATTCAACATCGCCAGAGGGATTAAGTTTAGAAATAGAAGCTACTCTAAACTGAGCAAGGAAACACAAGTTTAAAACCCGGAAAATATATTGGCAAGTACTTTTTATCCTTGCCTAGCCCAGGAATATAATTGTTTTTTTATTTAAACTAAAGGAACTATTTTTATTGTGATGGATATGTTTTGTTGACCAAATACAATGCAGACCATTGAAACGAGATTCTGAAAATGCGCTCAGTGAGCAAAAGTATTGCACATGTTCACAAAAATTGCGTCCAAAAGTGTCAACAAACCAAATGAACAAAATTAGCATAACAAGTTAATTTTGGAGCAGGAGTTTCACTTCTCTTAAGTGTTGGTATCAAAATGTTTGTAATTTAATTGTTGTTTATTTTAATTTATTCATGATAAAATTATGTTAACTTCAAGAGAACAGCCTATTATCTTTGGGTCTAACGTGCAGCCTGCAGAATTGCTTGCTTTTAAAAAACTGTAAAAATCATTTGATTAGATGCTTTTTTTCTAAGATGCAATCGTGTTGTTATAGGTCGCGGCACACCACAAGATGGTGCTGATGGCAACATTGATGATGTTTACGAAAAAATCAGCGACGACGAGTTGGATTTCTTTGACGAAGACAGCGGGAAGTCAGTGAAGCCAGCCGCTCTTGAAGATATTGACTGGTCTGCGCTTGCTGCTATCGCTCCATTACCAAAGAAAGGTCAGTTTTGAAAATCTGATTATTTTATTTGTAACATGATAATTCTTTTGCACCTGGAATTCTAGGTCTTTGAAAACCGTGCATTTCAGGAGCATTAATCAGAGGAATTCGTTGGTTATTTTGTTTCTATTTTATCAAAATTTAAACTGAAGGTACAGGATTATTCATTTATAAGCAACTGTTTTACAAGCAGCTGTTTTACAAGCAATTTTACTGAAGTTCGCTTTAAAATTAAGCAACTCAACTTACAAGAGTAAGCAACTTACTAGAGACAAGTCAGCAATTTTCAATAAATTGCAATTGAAGCAAGCTCTTCTGCTTCTTAGCGGGGCACTGTTGCGTGAAACGTGGCACAGACTGTTTACGCCCAGTACGATTTCAATTATACTATTTTCAATTACCCAGTACTATTTTCAATTATCATTTAAGCCCAGTATTATGCATTTAAGCATCCATTTAAGCAACTTGAGTTCCAAATTTTGACTGAAAATTGAGCAACTCCAGTACTACCCAAAATCCTAAGTTGCTTATAACAAATAGTAGTTTAACACTCGTTTCATTTCATTCTGACTTACAATTTCAGAAGAGCGCTCCGGTTATCAAGGAGATTTAGATTTAGATTAGGATTTAGACTAGGGACAAATTAAAGTGCGAGTAAAAGTTTGGAAGCAGCACTCTAAAAAGCGAAATTGCAGGTAAATTTATTTTTGAACTTTGTTTTCCATGCATTTGGCTTTTTAATGTCGCCATAAATGAACAAATTTCTTCTCCTACTCGGATGTCTTTAGCTTGTTTTCCATGCGACGCTGAAGGTAATTCGTTTCACGTTAAATATTTGTAAAGTACAAGTTTTATTTTTTAATTTAAATTCAACTGAAGAAAAACAGTGTAATGCAACCAGTTTTTGAATCATAAGATAGCTGTTTATGTGTTTTCTTTTCTATTTGATTTTTGAAAAAACGAATTTTTTGCGCAGTTTTGCCCTCGTATGTGTTGACTATCAATATATTTTTTATGATAAACATCTAGTTTCTCTGCTCAATTTTTTGAAATATCTTCGTCTCTGATCTATTTTTTGATATCTACTTTTTTGTTTTAGGAGACAGTGAAGACACCCAATCACAGCGCAGCAAACACTCTGCTGTAAGTGTTCTAAAAAACATCGGTTTTTCCGCTAACCTGTTGAGCAGTGACACATTAGATATGATAAGAAGAAAATTTTCTGAATCAAATGCGGAGGAAGGTAAAGAAAAAGATGAACTTGATTTTACTGAACTCAGTACCGGAACTGGATCACTGATTGCCAACAAAATGAGGAACAGACATTTTCGGAAGAATTTGATTTCGAGTATGACGAGTCAAGGCACTGTGTTAAGCATGAGGAATGACATTAATATGAGAAAGAAACTTATGGTTCCACCAAACAGAGTGAGTTTATGTTTTGTTGTACATTTTTCAATGGGATTGAGCTATTTTTTAACCATTTTGTTGAGATCTTAACTACTACGTTTGAAGTCGTTATAAGGTTGTGCGCACTTAATTTGAGCTCAGACTCCAAAGTTTGTCAAATAATAATATATTAATATTTTCTGGTTACTTGGGATCTGGTTAAGTAGAGTGCAAGAATTTGGTCTATTTACATTAACGAGTGCTTCATTGTTTCAAGGCTTTTTGTCTTTATTGTGGAGCAAAATATATGTTAGTGAACAACGAGCCGAAATAGATAGATACGATTCTCTAATATTCAATGTTAAACCGATATTCAATTTTTTCTAATATTCAATATTTTTAGGCGCATTCTAACAGCGAGCCATTATTGTACCAATACTTTTCTGTAATTGCTCCTTTTCGATTTTAAAAAACGTAGCTAAAATCCAAGAAAATCGTGTTAACAAATTTAGGAACTAACAAATTGTTTATCAAATTATATAGCGAAGTGGGTTTTAATCTTGATTTTGAGATTTTGATAAAAATTCAGAACAGTATTTCGTTTCTGTGAACAGGAAAAAATATATAAAAATTTCTTTAGTGAACGCGAGACTACAAAATTACAAAATTTAATTCTGTAAACATGAGAAAAAGACTAGCATTGTCATATTCACTTTTCAATTTTCATCTGTCTACAATCGGACCAAATGAAGAATTTATGAATTTAATTACTCCTGGGCTCCCTAAAAAAGCTATCTCCGACTGCAGGGTTGTCCCTCAAAATCCGCGAGACTACAAATTTCAAATTGTCCATAAAATGACCTCCCGAAAATCAAACTTAGAGTTTGAGATATCATCCAATCATATGCGACCACGTTCACCTGTCCAAATCCTCAAGTTAAAATTACCCTAATTCGTGAGCTTTCAAGTTTTTTTGAAAAAGACCATTTATTTTCATTTCAAGTTTTTACATTAGAACAATCAGCTTGCTTTAATGACACTTTTTGAGTTTAAAATTCGGAAAAATTTGCCTATCAAACTCGATATAATAGGAATGACTGGAAATTAATGTATGTCATTCCTTTAAATTGACTTGAAAGCTCACGGATCACGGCCATTTTAATTTTTGTTTTGGACATGTAACCGTGATTGCAGTTGACTGGCTGGTATTCTAAACTCTACATTTGCCCTATGGACATCGTTGGTAGTACAATTTGAATCGTGGATCTCGTGGACTTCGAGCTACAGCCCTAATAATTTATATAATAAAGTATTTATAATTTTGATATTAAACCTGCTTTTCCTGTTTCAGCTCGATACAAACTGCAGCTTATATTGTGATGCTCCGTCAGCCCCAGCTGACAAAGAACTTTTCATGGCTAGTGCATCATTATACAAGAAGATAGCTCCAGGCGAAGCCCAATCTTCGTGTAGGATTATTCCGTCTCTTGTCGGCTCGATTGTCGAAGTTGCAACTTGAAACACTCGAGTGAGGGGCTAACTAGATAATACGATGAATTCATGATTCTTGTGCAATTGGGAGGCGATGGGTTTTCCATTGATAGAAATATACTTTTTGCCTATTGCAGGACCATATCTCCCGGGTGGTGAAAGTCGGTCTTGTTTTGGGTAATGGTATAAAACAGAATCAGTGAAATAACATGAAACATATACTTGTTGTGCAATTTAGAAGAGGAGGGTCTAATTGCCACTTCCAGTTGCGATTTCGGTGCATGCACACTACAAACATATTATGATGCATGCATTTTTATGGCAACAGAGTCCATTTTACGTACTAGCAATATCAGACTATGGGGCTCATAGAATTGTTGACTGTAGCTTGTTCTTTTGTTTGTGTAGCATCCGTGTGTATGTTATTGCCCGTGCCCATCTGTTTAATTTTGTACCTTCGGGTGATAGTACACCAAAAATACCCAGGTGATAGGACACGGGAATTTTTACTGCTGCATAACATGATTGAACGTTCAAGACTTGAAAATTTATTTGGGTTTTTGAGGCTTTTTATTTTAAATCCTTAAAATATCACTTGTTTTTTGTTAGGGCAAAGATTATAACTGTGTTTTTACTTTAAGAAGACCTGAAAGCTTTTGTAACAATGTGGGCTTGTGTATTTGAGAAAAATTCTTTAACATGAAAAAGTATGTTGCTTACTGGAAGAAAGACTCAACTTTGAGTAGTTTTTTTATTTTTATGTATATCTTTTAATTTTAATTTGGACAAAGGCCGTTTTATGAGTAGAGAATCAAGTCACCATAATTGCTTTTTTTTGTTCAATAGTTTCTGTAAATGGATTAATTATGGCTCAACAGCCAAAGGACAAATCAACAGCTTTTTCTATACCTTTGATCATTTAATCTTTATGAAATCACACCAAAAAGTTTAATTTTTTAGTTAAGAATCAGAACAATCACTTATCAAAGTATCACATGAAATTGCTGGTGCAATCACGTGTTTACCAAACACTTTTTAAGTGATTTAAATCTCGTCTGCAATCTCGTCTCAAAGTTAAACTACTGTGTTGTATATCTTTTGAGAGCTCTCAATGTTGATTTAGCTTCTGTTGTATCAAAAACTCACTATCTCTCGAACAAATTTTCATTCCTCTTGATTGAGAGCTTGAGATAGCCAGGTTTAAATGTTATTTTAGTTGACTTTGAGGTCTGTCGAACAGAGGCAAATTTTGTAAAATAATGAAATCGACACCCTGGTTTCAAAGCAATTATCCCTCAAGAACAAGCGAAACTCTCAACTGGAAAGTGAAAACAAACAATGTTGTGGAGATGTTTTCATTTTTCAGTTGGGATAGTTTTGCTTTGTTCTCGAGGGATAATCGCTTTGAAATCAGTGTGCCAATTTCACTGTTGTTACAAAATTCGCCCCTTGGTCTGCCGGGACAGGTTTAAAAGCTTTGAATATGACGACAAGGAATGGGATGTTCTGTTTTAGCTGGTAAATAATATCATAAAATAAATGTGAAAATAGGCCATTTGTGAGGCTGTAAAAATAGGCCACTACACTTTTTATTTGTTTATTTGTTTGTTTGTTTGGTTGTGTACTACTCGGAGATATTTGACGCGTTCACATAGTTTGTTGTAGCGTTTTCATAATTTTTGAACGAGAACTAAAACCGAGTTGGGTTTGTTTTCCCTGGAGCCGTATATAACGTGATTAATATCTGGAAAGATTTTATATTGTTCAAATATGCATGTTTTGCTGTCATGCTTTTGGCAAACGAAAGATAAAATTTGATTTCGAGAGAAATACTTCGCAATAGATACCCATAATAAAATCATGCAGAGCTTAGAAAGTTGTGAGTTGTCTGAATTCTGTCGCCTTGGGCGTGATCTTCGATTTGACAATAGAATTCAATCGTTTTGTTTTCCAATATTTTCCAATTCCAGAAATGCAATTCACGCGGGTTTTCAGTTGTTATTCAGTAATTGTAAAAACACAGCAGCCAAATATTAAGATTTGTCAAGATGTTGGAAAAAACAAAGCAAATCTTATTGCTCATGTTGTATTCTTCTGCAGAAATCAAAAATGAGTCATTTTAGCTCGAAACTCGCCTGTTTTGAGACTAACATCAGGGAAGTTTAGATCCAGAACGAGTACGAGTTTAGTAAAAGAGATTAAACATTATATTCTATTTTCACAATGTCAAAAGGTTCTTGGTAGATTAGGCCTTCTCGCTGTCGCTATAATTAAGCTACGTTCCTCTCCGAGTCTTCAGCTTGATTTTCCAAAAGACCATGAAAAATAGTCAATTTTACGTTGCAGATTTGAAATGCACAACGTCTGATGCCCTATAGCAACAACATTTTTCACAAGTTTTGTATTTAAATTTTTAATTCAATTGTTTTCCATGTCGTACTCTTACTCTCACTCGTTCTGGATCTAAACCTCCCTTATTTTCAAAACCACCCCTGAAAATGCATTGCTGTATTCTGTTTATCTAATCAAAACGTGCTACAGTTTGAGGAAAAATCTCAATTTTTACTCGAGAATATTCACCTCAAATGCAGAAATTTTCACGGTTCTGAAGCTGATCCGGAAATTAACTGGCAACACGAAACTTTTTGGGAATATTTTCACATCAATTCTACGAAGTAGACAAAGGACTGAATTTGTATGGTGTTGATTATGAAAATCTTATATTTCTTTCGAAAGGTATTCCTGTTTTTTAGGTCTCGGCAGTGGCATTTGAAGTAGGTAATGCATTTCAAATAACGAGTTTGAATTAACTGCTTGGCGTTGCACCTGCATCGTGAATTAAAAATGGGATCAGCACATAATAATCTTGCTTGTGATGCACGAAAGTTGAACTTGCTTTGTTTCAGAAGACAATTTTTAGCTTTAAAGCTTTTTAGTTTCAAACAAACTGAACAATCATTTATAATTTTTTTTTTTTGATTCGTTAAGATGCCAATTGAAGGCATGCAATGTTTCATTGAATATTACTGCTAACAGATTAAGTAAGTTGAGGAAAATGTTTCACATGATGATTTTTGCCTTGGTATTTGCATTGTATCCCTTACTGGCATTTTTTGCAATATATTTAAGTGAAAATATCAACTCTGAATGAACATTTAAATATAATATGAATAGGAAAATAAAAAAGATTAAAATAGCAGCTATAATTCAAATTTCTGCAAAAAATCCTGATTGAAGTCTTTTCATCAAAGTTCGGAACCTCCGACGGTAGCATCCAATGGAAGCTAAGGGGTAGAGGTCAGGGACATAGACGTTAATTTTTATAACATAAAAGTTTGAAGACAAATCTTGTGCGGCCTTTTCGCTCCACATGCTCTTCATGTTCTACTGTTTTTTGATCTGGTTTCGAGAAACAGAAACTTGGGAACTAGAGGCCGAAGCGTGTTTCAAAAATGTTTTAGTGGACACTAACGTAAGGAAGGGGGTCCATTGGACGCTAAGTGTAGGAAGTTTCGAACTTTGACTCACACCTAAGAAGGTGTGTCAGATGTGACAAAATATTATATTTTTGTTCAGTGGCAGAAATTCAGTTTCCAATTGCGGGGGGTGGGGTGGTTAAACACCTAAAGAGTTGTCTAAGTCCCCTACAAATTGGCGAGATTTGTTTGATGACAAAGTGTTTCTTGACAACAAAGTTTCAGTAAATATAATGTGTTCTTAATTCTAGGGCATAAAATGTCAAAATAACCCAAGGAAGAAGTTTGTAGGTGCTCAATAGAGCCAAGAATAGCCATTCTTCTGGAAATACAAATTGGCCTCAATACCAGGCTCGATTTCTGAAAAAATCTATTTGTACAAAAAATGCAAGCATTTTTTATTTATTTTCTCATTTCGAATATTTTCAGAAAAAATCAATTGAAATTGTTAATCCTTAAGTTGACGTATATGTTAGGCTTTATATACTTTCAGGATCAGGTGATCAGATTTTAGAACTCTTCAGCCGATGCCAAGTTTGTATACGTTTTTGAGACACTGGGAACATGCACACATTAATTTCAGCTCATTTCGGTTAAAAAGCTTCATGTTAAGCTTCAGGTTAAAAAGCTTGGTCCTGAAATGATTTAATTCAGGATGGTAACAAAGATAGAAGAGAAATTTAAAAAGCAACAAGAAATGCTAAAAGTGCGACCTTACAAATGTTACTTCACTTTTAATAAGGGAGCAAATTTGCAACTGCGCAAATCAATTTTGCTATTGCAGAATTTTACAATCATCAATATTAAAACTTAGGATGTAAAGCATATTTATACTTTTTATATACAATTTGTGTCTGACAATGTCTTCGACGTTTCATTTTATCATACGTTTGTTTCTTACTGTCAAGTTTCGTTTTCACAATGGACACTGGTTTTTTCTTCAACCTTGTCCTTTAAAACTGGGGTGATCGTTTCTGGCTCTTTTTCCTTTAGTAAAGTTTCTCCCTTTACCCAGATGTGCTCTTTGATCTCGGAAATATCTACACGTTTGTGAACATCTGGTTGCAGCATCTTGCAAATGAGATCTTTTACTTCTGGTGATATGTTTTTACGTCGTGAAAAATGCACTGGTCGCATCACTTGTTCCAAGAGCGTTTTCAAATGAGAATCATCAAACGGTAAGCTCGCACTGACCATTGTAAACAGCACGACTCCCAGGCTCCAAATATCAGCTAACATTGCATCATATGCGATTCCTCTCAAGATTTCAGGTGGGGCATATGCATATGACCCACAAAATGTCTGACTAAGTACCCGCTTGTTTGTTTCAGGGACGATCATCGATGCTCGAGCGAATCCAAAGTCAGATACGACAATGTTAGAATTGCTGTCCAACAGTAAGTTCTCGCATTTCAAGTCTCGATGGACTATTCCAATGGAATGAAAGTACTCAGTAGCAGCAATTAGTTGCTTGAAAAATTTCCTTGCACCATCGTCTGACATTGCACCGTTACTTCGTATGTATTCTAATAAGTCGCCATTCTCTGCAAGGTTCATTATTAAGTATATGCGCGTGTTCGTTTCGATTGCTTCAAGCAAAGTGATACAATGAGCATGTCTCAGACGTTTCAGAACTTGTATTTCGCGGGGAAGGAATTTTGTAAGGTAGTCGTCGGGTGCCTTCTTTTTTGAAATTATCTTTATTGCAATTTTGCGTTTGTGCTTTTTTGATTGTGCACTTTTAACCACTGCATACGATCCTTTTCCTAAGCTGTGCCCAAGTGTGTATCCATATTGAGCCAGCAAAGCCGCCGAAGAATCAAATGGTCCAGAAATGGCTCCTGGCGGGAGGTCTCCTTTAGCTGACGATGGACGAGATTTCGTTTTCTCTGTCTCTGCTGGAGTGGTTGGTTCTGTTACAGCGTTTTTGTTGACAGGTTGTTCTCCCGCGGGACTTTCGCAATTGCTGCCTGTTTTACTTGCCATAGAGATAGAAGAAAAAAATTACTTGCTGAAAACTTAGTAGCTAACAAACTAAACATAGATGCTTACTAAACACGATTTTTTAAAATAAGCCATTTCATATTTGAGTCAGTATGCTTCTTTCTTTTGTTAATCGTTCGTATGGCCTCTCCATTGCAATCGTCGAGAATAAATTTTTCTGTTAAATTTGACGTCATATTAATAGCACAAGTTACAAGGCTTTCTCGATTAAACGTAACATTATTAAACTTCTTTTGGATATGCAGCAAAGTGCCGTTGGAAGCTGTTCCTGATTGGGGGGCTTATTGTTTTCAGAACCCCCCTCCCCCCGCCTCCGACAGTAATGCAGTAATCTCTCCATGATTAGAAATTGACTCAAATTGTTTAAACAAACTTTTACAAGGAAGCAAACATTTCATAATTCAAATATTTATTGGTGGCTCCCCGAGAATAACACAAACGTTTAAAACACTTTTGAGACTATTTCCTGATAATTCATTGCATTTCAAATGTTGTTAACAGGTTTTGCATGTTTTTTGGGAAAAAGTTAATAATATTTTTTAGACTTTGACTTTGACAGCAGTAGATAATATTTTGACAGCAGTAGATAATATTTTTTATCTGACATGAGTGAACGGTGACTGTCTAAATCAAGTGATTCAAAGTTAAATTTTTGTTTGTGTTGGTTGTAATAATAAGTTTTTAGTTGTTGAAGTTTTGGGGAAAGTGAAGGAAAGCAAGAATGTAAAATATTTTTTCTACTTATCTGAAACAAGAATATGGTCAAAGACAGAAAATATTTCGAAAATACAAAAATACAAAAAAATACAAAATACAAAAAAGACAGAAAATATTTCAAACACCATGAATACTTATGAATACAAATGTTGTTGATTTGGAACGAAACACACCATTAATGTTGGGTATAAATGAAAAAATAAGAGATTTTTAGGCCTGCTCACAGGGTAAAAATATTAAATCTTGAGATCTACCACCCTGCAGTAATGTTTTTTAAATATTTAATTTTAGTTTTGCTCGATTTTGTATAAAGAAGGATAGAATTAAAATTTTCCGTTTCAATTTAGTACCTATCAAACATCAAGAGAATGGAACAGATATTAGAAATAAAATGTTTGGCAAAGTGGGTTAGTTAATGTAGACAATACTAAACCTACATAACCTACTTATCGAAAAAGGGAGACATAGGGGTATAGAAGTGCCCCAAAGAATATGTCAAGCGTGTGGTCTAGACGAAATTGAAGATGAAAACACTTCATATGCACATGTGCAGCTTATAAACACCAAAGAGAAGCACTGTTCCGAATTTTAAATCCACTTGTGTGTTCACCTGAAGAACTTCTAACATATTTCTTTTCTAGCACAGAACCACATATCGTTACTGCCCTATGCACATTTATAAGCCAACATGACCAGTTTTTGAGGCCCTGCTCTAATATTCCTGATTCCTGAAAATTTTATTATTATTGTTGCTGTAATGCTATTATAAAAAGCTGATTAGTTTAGTATGTTTAAGTGTATTTTAGTTCTTTATCCGCCAAACTTGTATAAGTAGTGCATTATGGCATATTATTATTATGATTATTATTATATACAACGCAGTAGTTGAAGTAACAGCGCAGAGTGCGCCGAGTACAGCGCAGGGAAATGCAAAAAAGTGGCAACAACGACAACTTGTGCATGGAATATGAAAATTGATTACATGCTTGCATTGCAATGCGAGGCTGCAAAGTAAAAAAATGATATTGTTTTTAAGGAAAGAAATCAATATTTCAATATGTTAATAACTGTAAAACAAAACATTCGGATGTCGTTAGTTCTGAACAGCTTCCCTTGATACCAGACTTTTCAGTAGTCTGGTACCCAGGCTAGGGGGGGGGGGTACTCTGGTGAATTAGGATAAGGGTGCTCAGGTTGGAGTCCAGTATGGAAAGTATGGCAGTTTTCGACGAGATCTCGGGTGCGCAACAACACTCTTCTTCTGTTCAGGCCTATTGTTCTATTGAAATTCTTACTGAGCATAAGCCCAAAAAATACTTTCTTGCGTAAAAATCGACCCAAAAGACATTTTTTCTTACCTTATCTAACCAAAAAGTAACAAGAGAAAAAGATTATTCCTGTCTTTAAAATACGCCAAAAGTATTTTGATTTTCTTCATATTACTTGGTTTTAATTTTGTCTTGAAAATATGTTTCCTCTTATCGTTTGAATTTTACTCGTATTTGAGACACAAAAATAATCCAGAATTTCATATTTCATAAACCTAAAAAAATTATTGTGCGAAGGACTGACCCAAAAAAATAATTCTTCCCAAATTTTAGACCCAAAAAAGTAACCTGAGCACCCCTATCTTAAGTTATACCAGAGTACCCCCTGGGAAGCTGATCGGTAGGAAAACTCAGAAAGGCATTTGTTTTTCAATGCAATCATGATGCAATTTCCCATAGTTGCCAGTTTATGCAAATGAAGCGAAACTTTTGATTTTGACAATAAAGACCGGAAAGAACAGCCACAGTTGATTGCGATATTTTCAATAATTACCAGCGAAGCATTAAAATTGCATAGAAACCTTCATGCAAAAGTTATTTCCTGTTTCTAAAAAATCATCCAATCAAGAAAGTTCTCGATTGTTATGCAAAAAAGATGACCGCTGATTGGTTTGTGTTGACTTTGTGGTAGGAAATTCAATGCCGCAAATCATGCAAATCGCCTCATCAAGAGAAAGCTGTGATGAAATTGTTGGAAGGTTCATAAACAAAAAAGATTTTACCGGAGAGAAATAGTAACTGAAAAGTCAGAATAAGATAGTTTTGCCACTTTTTGAAGTATTTTGGTTTGCAAGAAAACAATGAAGCTGCTTTTGGTTGTCTTGGCCGTTTTGCTGGCGCAGGTGAGGAACTGTAACTGCTTTCATATTCATCTCAGAAATTTTATCGCCATATTTGAAATCCGCTGGGCCTAACTAAAAGTCGCTGAATTCCACGAGATCAATGGCGTTATTGAAAACGGAATGTACACATCTATGGTCAATTTAAGGTTTTTTGCCTTCAGTTAATCAAAGAGTAGGAGCAACACAGTTAAATTCTGTATTTTTTTTACTGCAGTGTCGCAAAATCATTGCGACGGCTTGACCGAGAACGAGAAGGACAAGTTGAAACACATTCATTTGGATCGTCATTATTGCGCTGTTGTACGTACGGGTAATTAATTATAATAGGAATTCACGGAGGATGACAAAGAGGCTTGCTTCGTTCAAGTCTTCTCATCGCACATTGGGAAAAACTTCAGCATTGTTCTTTTGATCATTCATTTTGTGATAACGAAGAGTATGGATTGTTGGAATAAATGAAAAGATGTGGATGAGAGGATGATTCGTTTGAGGAAGTTTTTAAGATGTTGTTTTGTTTTTTTTCATCCCGCACTCGCCTTAATTAAGTACACGGCACCGTCTCGTGTCGTGCAGGCTTTGCAAATTCAATTTTGAGAACGATAAATTTGATTTGAGTTCTTCAATTCTGTTTTTATGAAGTTTGATTGAGCTTCGAGTTGGGATTTTTTTATTGTGCTTGAGAAATTGCTCTCCAGATTCATACAACATCTCCTTTACTTCATTTCGTGTGGTGTTGTGTAGTGGTACATGACACTGATTGACGTCATGTTGTTTGCTGTGGACTGTGTTCCTGTGTTGGCAACATGAGGTTTGACGCTCTCTTTGATGTTTTTCTCACAAAAATTCATTTTGAAGTTAACTTGCTGACTTTGAGATAAAATCCAGACAAAGTTTTCTATTTTAGCAGCATTTTTTTTGTGGTATCTCATTTGTTTGTCTTATCTCATTTGTTTTCTTGTCTTTACTGCTGTTGTGCTTGTGGACAAGAGAGATTGATGGATGGTGTGGGGTCAGGTTTTTCTGCATTCATGGGGGGGGGGGGGGGGAGTAATGTCTAAAAATGAATAGGCCTGAATAAACTTGTGTGCACATACATTTGTGTAATGTAAAATAAAGGCTCTGCTGAAGGATATGGGCAATCTTCCTAAAATTTGATAAATTAAATGAAGTGAATTTTTTTTCAATTATTGACAAACAAATCTAAGCATCCTCAAGAGAGATTTGATGGTTGGATTTGAAATGACAAGAATAGACCAGTTTGTTTTCACACAGTGATAAATGTTTTAATAAGTGAAATAATCTATAACCTCTACTGTTCAGTTCATACCATTATTTAGATTCTCTACGTATAATTTAAAATATTTAATACTATATATATATACAATAAATAATAGAGAAACTAATTTCAGTAATACAAGAAGTGATATCAAACTCTATGTAGGGAATCATAATGAGAAGAGAGTCCTTAGGCAAATGAGTTTATCATTAAAATATCCAAATCAATTCTAGTTACTTAATATTGTATTTCTTGTATTCCATATTTTGGCACCAAGGTAAATTGAATTCAAACCATATTGAAGACTGTTTTTATGGGTTAAAAATAAATCACTGTGCTTTGATTTCATGGTTGTGTATCAATGAACATTTAAATTGAACCAGAATAGTTGTGAAAGCAGGAAGGTGAAGTTTTATTAACAGAATCGTATACAAAGGTTAGGAGTCTAAGATGGAAGATATCAGTAAGTCTGAGAAGTTTAAGATCTTTGAGAATAGGAAGAGAGGGAGAAAGTGGGATGGGGGGTTGAAAAGAAATAGTTCTGACAGCTCTTTTTTAAGCTTGAAAATAGGGTTAATGAAAAGGGCTGAGGTTTGCCCCAAACAGTTATTCCATTTTGTCGAAAATTCCATATTACACCAATCACAATGATTAAAGTTAATATCCACACTAGGGGGGACCACACTAGATTTTAAAGTAACTTTTGGAGATTTTTTATACACTTGTTCTTGTATATAAATGATTTTTAAAAAGTTTCGACCTCATAGAAGGTCACAAAATCATTGAGAAGCATATATGTCAAACATTGATTTCATACTGTGAAAGGACACAAAAAGACCTTCATCTGAAAACTGATAAGAGTCTTTGATTGAGTATATAAGAAAAGAACCTGAAGGAACAGTTCTCATTTTGTATTGTAAAGAACTAAACTTGCAGCCAGTCTTTTGTATTGATTCAAGAATCAAGTCTTGGCAAGATAAATATACATTTTATCTTGGTCTCTGGAATCCCTCTTTGTCTATGTGTATTTACATGACATTCTTTTAAAAATTTGATCAGTATTTTTGAGCTTCTGTCTGTGAGATCAAAACATTTTCAAAAATTGTTGATGGGCAAGAACGAGTGTTAAAATCTAGTTTGTCCTTGTGACATGATACCAACTTTAATCGTTGTAATTGGATTAGTACAGGATTTTTGGTAGCCTAGTCCATCATGGATTTTCCATTTTTTGGTGCTTCCACCATACACAGTCAAATTAAAATATGAAACATATATACATATTATATGTTGCATATTTATATATTTAATCTAGAAAAATAAAGTGAATGTGTTTTTTATGGGTTTTGGTGTCTCACTTATTAATATTCCCAGCAACTTCACACTGAAAAACCTAAATTTTTTGATTGGAGATGGATGATGGATAAACATTTTCCCATGTTTATTGAATATTAATTAATTTTTTGTAACAATTTTGTAACTCAATCATCATCACAGCTGTAAATTTTGGGTTCTGATGATGATGGAGCTTGTTCATTATTGCTGTAGATTGTTCTGAAACTTGAAAAAGCTTTATAGTCTTTTAATTTAGTTATTCACACATTAGTTGTTTTCTTTTTGTTAGCAACAAAAAATTGTCAGAAAATACTTATGAAATTATGAAATGTTTCTTGTTATTCTAATCATCAGGTTCATTATTAAAATTTGATTTCTTGCCAACACATCAAAATCTAAAATTTATTTTTGTTGCAATTAGATTACTATAGTTTCAGGGAGTATGGATGAACTAATCTTCTATGAAAAAATATTTGTATTGGATGCTTGTTTATGCTCGTCAAGTTAGAAGGGAAACTACCCTTTGGTTTAAATGATTGATCAGTCATTTCTGTGAATAAAATGTGGTGTTTGGTGAATGCCACCTCCTGCTTTATTTGTCTTTGTGATTTGCAATGCTTAATGAATATACATGAAGTATTTAAAGACAAATTTAGCAGGGGTAAAAGCTTTTTCCAGATTTTGAAATTGTTCCTCGGAACAAACAAAAGATTTATCCACATTGAAAAAGTGGAAAGAAATTATTGTCTGGCAAAAGAAACAATTTCTCTGTTGAAACTTATATTTGTAGCAGCCTTCTAAATGAAATGGGAGTGAAATGCATTGAAACTAGTTAAAAGGGAGTGACCTCAACAAACCACACTGGCAGCACATATAAGGAATGTAGTGATTAATATTGTCAAACAGGTACTATACAATGAATTGCCAATTCAGACTGAGCTTACTCTGTTATATTAATAATTGAATGAAGAGAACTGGTACCTGCCATGTTATTATGGTATGCCAGATCTAGTTGTGGATGATGCTGAGAGTACCTCATCCATGTGTCAAAGGTGTGGCTTTTGTCATGAAAATTGTGCATTGTTTTACTCTGTTATTCTTGGATATGATGTAAAAGATAATCTCTAAAAGATAAATAGAGCTTTTTTCACTGTTTAAAAAACTCAAAAATTAATTATCAAAGGCAAGATAATGTTTTTGTTGTCTTTTCATATTGTTTACGTAAAAAAACAAAAAACATCAATTTAATGATGGAGCTTGATCATAGGTTGATATAATGATAATGTTATCTAATCATCGTTAATGTTATATAATCATCATGATAATGTTATATAATCATTGTTGTTCATTGTGGCGGACGGGAGAATGATCCCAGGACTTAAGTTACTAACACTTTACTATAGATAGAGAGAGGGGAGATTTCATAACAACAGAACATATTTCCTAGATCATTTGATATCGATTCAGCTTTGTTTTTAAAAATTCAAAAAGTGCATGCCAGCAGCGCAAGGGGACATTATATGAAATTTTTTGAAAAGCAATACCACTTTTTTCGAAATAAGTTAATGTGTGATTCGCATGATTTTTTAATGTGTGATTCACGCCATGTGTTAAGCATCTGGACATTATTTTCTACTTAATGTTAATTCTAACGTAAACTTTGTTTTGTTTTTAAAAGTGTGCAAGCATTTTAAAGCCACTTTGCACTCCAATGTGTCATAATTTTTTTATTGTTTAAATTTTGTTTTAAATATATAAATAAAAGAAAGTATGGTTATGGCTTAGCCCTGTTTTATAAGAACTGTTAGTATTGCTGTATTAAAAATGTTATGTCCAATGTGACTAAAATATAAAATATGAATGTTCTTGCACTCATGACATATCTTTTCTCAAATTCTAAGTTTTTGTTGACTTTTTGCATTCTTTAATTAAAATTCTGATGATGATGATGTTGACCACAGAATTGAGTAATTCATTGACTAAAAAAATTTGTTTCTCACATTAGATTTGCATATTTTTTGTTGTAAAATTTGAATTCATCCTCATGTGTTCTATCATTACCCCCAGTTTAAAGAACATTACAAGGTCACAATCGACAAAAAACATGTAGAATTTTGAAAATCATAATCATATCACCTCTTTTTCATCAATGTTCAAGTGCATGGAGGTCTAATGCTTTTAGTCCGTTCATGTATGATAGGTTCTTTAAAGAAAGTTTTGTTGCTCTTCTTTGAACATTTTCAATAAATATTATTTTAATTTATATTTTATGCAAATTTTCTTTTTCAGGCACATAGCAGTTCTCTATATATCTTTGATGAAGTGATTGAGCATGAGCCAAGAGTAGCCATTTTCTGTGGTCACGTACCTTTCCATGTCGATTTGAAAAATGGCAACTGGGTCAGTGACAGCACAGGAGTTGCTCAATGTAACACAAACAAAGAAGATATTATGAAGTAAGTAAATTTATTGTTAATTTTTTTGGCAATCAACTTCAAGGACAAACCATGAAGTTAAAACTTATGTATACTGTAATTTGCATACTGCAATGCATGCCTAGCCATTTGAAGCAATTTGTTGCACACAATTCTGATGTTTAAATAGTTGAGGTGAACTGCCAGAGTATGAAAACTTTTGTTGTGCTCACTTTTAAAAAATAATGAAACAATAGAAATGAAACAATAGTCCAGGTAGTGGCTAAGCTATTTTTTAGGCAATTGATTAAAATGTTGCATGGTAAGCATGTACATAGAAACGATACATATCTCTTTATCTACCAGTTTTGTGACCAGACATTGACAAGACCAAAAAATCTGGGCAAACTGTCTGTTACTTGCCTTATTGTAAGTTGGCATGGATAGTGCCTGCTTTGGGCTTCATTCATTGCTCGCCAGCTCATGTCCTAAATAAAATGCAGCTTTGAACTAACTCCTCTTCTTGTTTTGATCTCCAAGTCAAGGTGACTTAATCTCCTGTTCACTTTAGATGGCCATTTTTTAAATTGCTAAACCACTTGGGAGTCATGATAATAAGAGACTCCAATTTTGAGAAAGGAGGAATTGATTGTGTTCCCAGTCAAGTTATGTCCATTCAGACCAGAAAAGCAGTTGCACCAGCAAGCAAATACAGAGGATAAAGTGTGAAGCTAGAACTTTTTAAAATACCACAGCATGGCTAGGCCTTGAAAAAAGGTAAAGGTAAAAAATGATATTCTACTGAAGAGAGCTTCCTCTGTACCCGTAGAAGCACCTCTTCTGAATGAATTGATCCAGTATTTTTGTTTTCAATAAATTATTTAATAAATCTTTATAATAAATTGCATAATCCAGCATTTAATACATTGCTGTAGCTTTTTTGTATATATATATTTTCTTTCTTCATTTAAATTGATCAGTTAAATTGATCAGAGCAGCTCTTATGACTTGGGTAATTCTAACATACACAGCTGCTCGATTGTGTGCACAGATTTGATTGTTGATGTCAGTAATCAGATTTTAATCTCAACACACTGCAAGGATTACTTTTCTTTCTTCATTCTGTTAGTATTTGATATCCTGATCAATTTCATTTTGTTAACTAACACACAAGCTTCCAGGATGATTTTCACATGATGGCAGAAGAAAGTGGTTTTGTTGTTTTGTACTCAATCAAGAAAATTGATTATTAGTGTTCTTAGATTTTCAAAGTTGCTTAACAGGATTTGTTTACCTCGGTTAAGTTGTAATTTCACAAGAGTCAATTTTAGTAGAGTCATTTACAAAATTTAAGTGATCTGTTTTGCATTTTATGCCACTGTGCTATCATTACTATTCTATTGATCCAAAATTAATAATTAATATGTTTGCTTTGTTTTGCCAATTGCGGATGTCAGTTTTTTTATCCTGTTCATATTGTACTTGATCAGGCTTACAGAGGTACAATACTCTTCACAATAGGTCAGTGTTTTGCTGGGGAAAAAGAATGGAAATTCTCTTATTCAGGGAAGGAAAATAGAACAAACAAGAACACTTTATTTTACAAGGAGAAGAAAAATGAAAAAGAGCTGGGGAAAGAAAATTAATTTTTGTGAAATATTTACCTCTGCAGGCACATGTAATGTTTTGATATTCTCCAAAATACACATATTGCTACATTTTATTGGCACACTCTTGTTGCACTGTGAACAGGGTAAGGGAAAATTCTAACAAAATTAATTATCTTGCAAGCAAAGAGTAACATATATCATACTACTTTATTACTTTTCCAATAGGCCAGCAAAAATAGAGTAATGTTTTTAAACAATTCCTCAAAGTTTTTGAAGTAATGCCATAAGCCAGGGCCAGTGAAGGAAACTGAAATTTCTAATTAAACATCTGGTTTGTAATATCACAAATCTTATATCAGACCATTGGATTCCTGATGAAACTTGGTAATTGTGGAGTATGGATATTTTCTATTTTTAACACCAGTGTGCCTGCAAATAGGACAAGACTTTGCCAATCTTTGTAAAGGATTTTTAATCCTGCAATGGTTGTCAATTTTAAGATTTTGTCAGAAACCAGCACAAACGTAAGCTTGTAGCTTGGCAGCAATTTTTAGTGGCAATTAAGGCAAACTAATTAATTATCCAATTGTACTGATATTAGTGGACAAACAGGAACAGTTAACTGGGGTTTACAGTAGTTACTTTTTCCTTGTGGAACTTTCTGGAAAACAGCAACCTTGATTGCTTTTTTATTTACTCACCTCGTGAGACTTTATTTATCTGCATATATATACATCTATATGGTATATATCATTTGAAGAAAGCTTGTGATCAAACATTTTAGTTCCTGGTGCATTGTTTTTCAAACTTAGGTTCAGGGGTCGAAATGTTTCATGTCTTAGTTGCACACTTTTGGGACATCTACATGTGCACACTTTTGAGACATATACATATGCAGATGGTCCAAGTCGCAATGTGTTTTTCAAGCATTTTGTCAACATGCTGTTGGCATCTAAAAATGAATGTCATAAGCTTCCATACATGAGCCTGGATATTTCAAAAAGTTGATATATCTTGCCTACCTGAAACATTTTCTACTTTAAGTTTACGTTAGGATTCAATTAACAATTTTAAAGAATGAGTTGAATTGTAATCCCTCCTTGCTGGGATATCTTGCTTGTCTATGTTTACATGGATAATTTCGTATCACCTAGACAAGATAAAAACAGGAACCGATCAGATCCGAGCAGGTTTAGGAAGCGAGTGGCTGAGCATGCTGAACAGTTCCCGTCAGATCACTGAAGTTAAGCATGCTCTAGGCCGGTCAACACTTGGATGGGTAACTGACTAGGCGACTGACCAGCTCGTTTCCTCGTTCTTCGGAGGGGACGTTAAGCCAGCGGTCCCATGCCCGGAAGCGGCATGTTCACCTGTGTTCCCTGCTGGAAACAAGTCATCTCGAGACTTTCACAGACCGGCACGTTAAATACAATCACTCAGGTACCCACCAGAATCGAGCAGATACCGGATAGGTATCAACCAGAACCGGCCAGGAAAAAACTAGAACTAACTAAGAAACATGAACATTATTTTATGACTTTATTAAATCAGCAAGTATAATTATAAATGTTATTGAAACCTAAGTTTATTTGAAACAAGTTTACCATTACCAGACATGGGAGATTCTCACTGGAGGGACTTACTGGGGAGGAGGACTTATTTGAAACATAATTTGAGATAAATATCAGCAATAAAACTAAACTAAAAACATATTTTGAGCAAATTTATCAGCAGAAACAAAGGAAATTGTATGTTCAGATGATTCACATATCCACATATTAATTTCTTATTTTTCACGCACGATCATGCCACTTAAAAGTAACCAAATATGGAATCAAATGAGTCATGTCAATCGCTGCACTCTAGAAGGCTGGCACAGGCCAATTTTAAACAGATCCATAGACCATCATCCACAAAAAATCCAAGTGGACCACTTGGCAATTAAGAAAGGAGCTGGAGGACAGCGTGGTATAATGCACTTTATGGATTACTGCTTTTCTCCATAAAAGAGAACAAAGAGTAGTTCTAAATGGATTCAAATATCATGGATTTAAATCTCAATTCCTCAAGAAAGCGTCATTAGACCTCTATTGTTTCTTTTTAAACAAACGACTTACCTTAATTGCATTGAAAATAGTTCCGTGCAAATAGCTCCGTGAAGATATTTCCCAATAACTTTAAATTATTTCGTAAAAACCGCAATCGAAGACTGGCTTACTAGCCAAATTGGTTTTGGTCATGACACAAGTGGTGTTTTCCTTAAATATTTAGTTACATTACTGATTCGTTTTATATTATATATTTAAAATGCATTTAATATATATATCTGTTTCTCTCTTATTTAGGTACTGCCAACGGACTTACCCAAAGCTCAATATCTCAAATATTGTTGAGGCCAATGAAAAGGTGAACATTGAGAACTGGTGTACGGCAGGAAGTTCAGAATGCAATGTAGAAAAGAAAATTGTTCCATACAGATGTTTAGGTATGTTAGACAGCTTTTGATGAATTAATGCTTTCTGAAAGTTATTAGAACTTTGTTGTTCTAATGAGAAAGTTGTTCCGCACAGATGTTTAGATAAGTTGGATAGCATTTTACTCTCTGAAAGTTATCAGAACTCCTGCAAAAATTATTTGAAATTACGATAAGTCAACTTTTTTGACAAGTTAACAGTTTGTGCAGTTGACAGTTTTTATCAGGCTTGGCCAAAGCTATGTTATTAGGAGAGCCTTTTGTAAAGCTCAGATTCAACAGATTTTTTTTTGAATGCTTTTTTTGTTAAAGTGCAAGAGAGCTTGACAGCAAATAAAAAGGTGGGGAACTTTATGAGTGCAATCAATCAAGCAGCTTTCTTAACTGCATAAAGAAAAGCTGAATGAACTTTTCTTCTTCAGATGCCAAGGCTTCTTATGATACTTTTAAGTTTTTATTGATTATGATCTCTATTTATAGACCGTTGATTTTGGAATCAACACTGAAGTATGTCATAAATATCAAAGTATATCATAAATAATGTGAAATCAAAATATTTGTTGTGTTAACTACACATAAATGTTGTGTTAACTATATATATATATAATAAATATATATATATATATATTATAATAAAGTTGAATATCCAGATTGTCTTTTTTCCGTTCCTATTATATATACATATTTATAATATTGGTTTTCAGTTGATGAATATGAGGCTGATGCACTGATGGTACCAAATGGCTGCAAGTTCAACCACCTCCATGATCAAGCTTCTTGTATGACTCATGATGAATGGAAAGGTCGTGCAGATGCATTTTGCTCAAGAGAAAGCATGGATCTTGCTGAATATGGCATCTTGCTCAGCTGTGGAACTGATTTGTTTACCGGTAAGAGCATTGGTTTTGAGTCAGATTCAAATATTTATGAATTTATGTATGCATAGTTATATGTTTAAACAGCTGTATATTACTTTTGTTTTTTTTAACTTTTTAACATTTTAAGAAATAGATTATGCATGATGTCCTGGGCTGTGAATTGGTTCATGACTGTTCAAAATGTTTTTAAAGTCTGGATGCCCTATTCAGTGCAAAGTATATATTTTCCAGTACCTTGAATAGGAGATGGTAATATTTTGATGAATGATTTATTGCTATGAGATGGAGCCCACAAAATTGTTGAATGTGAAGTTTTATTTAGCCTACTATATATATATATATGTATTTGGAAACCATTCAATTGCCAGCTCATTGCCAAGGAAAATGCAAAAAGCTGTTTGCCTTTTTGGAATAATCAATGTCGTTATTAGGTCTATTCACAAACATTAGCATAGGCGACATCTAAGACTTCATCACCACAACACGCCACATTGAAAGCACATCATCTGTGAGGCTAGCTTGGCTTGGCTTGGCTTGGCTTGGCTTGGCTTGGCTTGGCTTGGCTTGGCTTGGCTTGGCTTGGCTTGGCTTGGC
>JAYJMH010002011.1:0-29001 GCA_036873815.1 Phacellophora camtschatica
CTTACACGAATCTTATATGTCAGAGGGCGCCAGAAATGGTTTGGCCACCCCTGGGAAAAACAGCCACCACGCCACTGCCCACCAGTTCGCAATTCATGTACCCCCACCCCCATGGGAAATTTTCTCAAAATCGCAATCAAAATACCTTTGCATGTTTGTTACTTTCGCACCCCTTTTACAAAGAAATTTAGTAAAACAGAGAAGGAAAATTGTAACGAACTTAATCCGTTGCCCGAGATACATGACCCGGGGGGGGGGGGGTGCTTGGGTGCCATGCAAATTTTTCTTCAACCCAGCTCCAGAATCATTTCCAGCTAAGGATCAGCATATTTTTGTAGCATTTTCAACGAAGAAATCAAAAATCTATCCGTTTACACCGGTTCTAGGGTAAAATTAAATTATATTACATCCGGTTCTAGCGTGATTCCATGAAAATGATACCCAGACTAAGGCACCTCCCCGTATGAAAAATACACTAATTATTCCTCCCGGACACATGGCTGACTTTTAAATGCATACGGAATGCGCAACCGAACATTTAAAAACATCCCAACTTGGAAATTTGCATAAAATTGGCCCATGCTTCGATAATATTTTAGCCTTCTGTGGGCAGCACATATCTAGTCCCGAAATCTCTTGTTCGCAAATACGAATGTTTCTTCCCGCAAAAGTTTCTTCCCTTAAAGTAAATTATATATTTGAGATGGTACTTTTAGCAATTATTAACAATAAGTGCTAAATAGAATAATTCAAGCCTTATTTCAAAGTATGAAAAGCAAAGTAGACCCCCTAATTGACCCACAGAAAACACTTTTAACTCGGTAATTTTACGCATTATTTCATGACATACAATGCCATACATATTTAAAATATTATATTACTGTTTCATAAAATAAATTATTCTAAAAATATGAAAAGCTACGTTGGTCTACAAACAAAGCTTTCAACTCGGTAATTTTACACATAATTTCATGACATACAATGCCATACATAGTTTAAATATTTTCCTACTTTCATAAAATAAATTATTCTACAAAGATGAAAAGCTAAGTAAACCCACAGGAAACACTTTCAACTCGGTAATTTTACACAGTATTTCATGACATAAAATGCCATACATAGTTTAAATATATTGCTGTTTCATAAAATAAATTATTCTAAAAAGGTGAAAAGCAAAGTAGGTCCACAAACAACACTTTTAACTCTGTAATCTTGCACATTATTTCATGACATAAAATGCTAAACATGGTTTAAATATATTACTGTCCCATAAAATAAATTATTCTACAAAGACGAAAAGCTAAGTCTAAGCACGTCAACAAACAAAACATTTAACTCGGTAATTTTACACATTATTTCATGACTTACAATGCCAAACATAGTCCTAATATATCACTGTGTTACAAACACTTGGCTTATCTGCGTTTTCCCCGAGGTCTTCTTTTCTCCACGAAGCATCGTTTGTTTTGCCCGTGACAAGGCAATATGGCTTTCTGTATCCAATTGCTACTTTGCTACCACCAATTGATCGCAAAGCATCTTGAGTAGAATTGCCAATTACATCACCAACAATTTGGTGTGCAGTGTCAAATACAGCTATCACGATAATGTACCTGCAGATTGTAAAGTGATGACATATAAATAATTCGTACCCATAGCATGTGTGTGTGTCCTAGCTATGGAAAGAAATCCGAAATCGTAAGTAACAATTTGAGATATCGTGATATCGTGATATCAAAGAAACACTAAATAGGTGCTCTATTACCCATGATTTTGTGTAGAAAGTAATAAAAATATTTTCACAGTGGGACGGACCAAATGGTTTTAATTCTTTATACATGATGGGAGCCCCTTAGTGATTAGAGTGATTTACAGGGGGTCATGTTAAGACAATACTAATACAAAGAAGAGTGTCTTAAGTTTAAATTGGGGTAGATGGGGTAGATTTGCTTTATGAGAACTGAAAAAGGGAAACTGTGTGACAGCTCAGCAAAGTGTCCGAAATATTTCTGTCTGAAAATTATTGATGTTAATGTAATTGTTTTGTTCTGCTGTTTGTAAAGTTGATGAAGATAAATTTCCCAGTGGTTCTAAAATTTTAAAAAAGAAACATGAAAGCTCAGGGAGGCAGTATCATTGGACTTGGATGGGGGGGGTGTGTCCTTTACTCTTGGGTCTGGGATTTCAATTTCAATAATATCTTTTTGGCTTTAAAAATGTTACTCAAAAGATTATAATATATTTTGATATTAAGAAATAGCATAATAGGTTAAATATTAAGAAATATCAAAAACATTTTAGTAAAAAAATGATACAGGCAACAAAATTGTATCATAACATATGGGTCATACTGTTATATTGTCGGGTTTGGGTTTTCGTTCCATTATATTTTTTGGTCAGCTCAAGATTTCCTTGGACACGCCCCCCTATCTGAGTTAGATGGTATTGCCCCCCTGGGACTTACCCGTTCTTGATGTTATTGAGAAAGGTCACTATATTTATTTCGCTGTATCCATCATCACGTTTTCGTTCTGCCGTTGACAAACCTGGAAGAAAAAAAAGAACAGTTCAGTTGTTTGGGCCAATTCATACGACATAGCATTTATGTCGAGTTAAATTCAATCGACTAAATCCATGATAAATTAAAGGATGGTCAAGCGGAACTTGTTCATTTCATTTATGTGAAAAGCTTGTCCCAAATTTAGGCTTCACATCATAAAATAGTTATTTATTGTATAATGTCCTTATATGATTCGCATGTTATTCGTTGATAAAGTTGACGTAAATTAGCGTAGCTGCTATAAAAACAAATTGTAGACAAATTGGTAAAAGAAAATAGCAAGCATACCTTTTTGCCTTATTTGCTTTCTTCTTTGTGAGCTGAATGAAATGCAACCCAAACACTGTGGACAACCATTTGAAAATTTGGGAGAATTTCCAGCTCTCAGATCAGTTCAAATTTGAAAATGGCTGTCCACAATTACAAACATAAATCTTTATTATAGGCACACTGTTGGCCGTGCCATTGGCAAGATTTAAGAATGAAATTACTCACAAAAAGTTTGTTCTTTATTAATTGACAAGCCAAAAAGAATCAAACTGTTAATAAGCTTGTCTAATTTCTATTTCTAATCATTTTCGTTCTTTTATTTACCCAATCAGCTCTGCGACCGTGTGCTTTTAATAAAGATTTAAGTTTGTAAAGACTTGATCTATTTCGTTTATTATTAAAAAAATGTCACTGTGGAGGAAAATACCCTGCGGATGAGAGACCTCAGAAAAAAGAACGAAATTTATTTTCATTTTTTTTCTTAAGTTTTTAAAAAAAATCTTATTTTCCCGAGGTCACTACACCGCAGGGTATTTTCCTCCACAATGGCATATTTATTTTTCTACTAATAAACAAAAAAGGTTTGGAGCAAGTCTATTATTTTGCTGTCCTGATTTATCTAGACTTGCTCCAAGTCTATTTCGTTTATGAGGAAATGCTGCGGGGGGGGGGGGGAAGTATGAAAGACTTCCTCCTCCTCATTTCCCTCCTCCTCCGATCCTTTCCCTTTCCCTGTTTGTATGACCCACAAAAAATTAATCATCAAAAACAAACCTTTATCGTAGTCGAAAACCAAAATGTGAAAGCCTTGTTCTTTGAGGGTAAACATTTTACCATTTACAGCAATTTTTGATTCTTTTATATCTCCATGCTTTCCTTGGGCATAAGTCGTTACTTTGATTTGATACTTCGCCTCTTTCTTTTTGGAAAAATAAGTTCATTTCGTAAAACATTCACAAGAATGACGGCAAGAATAAACGAGAAAGAAAAATACTACAGATTAGCAGAGGCAAATCTTGTAAAGTTTCAACGCGATTATCCTTCGAGAACAAAACAAAACTCTCTCAATTGGAAAAGGAAAACCAACAATGTTGCGGAGGAGAGGTTTTCATTTTCCAGTTGAGAGAGTTTCGCTTTGTGCTCCAGGGATAATCACTTTTAAACCAGTGTGTCAATTTAACTATTGTTACAAAATTTGCTTCTATTAAAGAAAAAAACTTCAATTTTTAGAAATTTCCTTCAATACGGCACATTTTGATTGGAAAGGCCGGAAAGGAATCTAACAGGGCAAACGAACAAGAGTATCACCCAAAGTGTGTTTTATTATATGTCATCACTGTGGCTCGTTCTTAAAATAACTTTTTTGAACAAGGTTCTATTAATTGAATTGGTGTTAAGGAGTATGACATAGTTTTATTGAATGTTGCCACATTTTGAGTGATACTCTCGTTCATCGATAATTTTTCAAAGAATTAATTACACTGCACATTTCTGCTGTTTTCTCACTGCACATTTTTACTGTTTATCACTGCACAGTTTTGCTTCAGTTATTACTGCGAGGTTATCATTGCACACTAAAATTTATTGTGAAAAGAAATGAGTAGTAAAAATGACAAGGAAAGTGTCGAAAATGTCTTGCTATTCAAATTGTATCTTTGTTTTATTATCTTAAAATTACCTAGCAGTCAGAAATAAAACTAAATTTCAAAAACATTATATCAACTTCAGTTTATTTTTTATTATACATTTTTTCATACTTATTTTCATTACAAATTTGCATTAAAATACATACCAAGGAACTCATTTTATAAAAATTCCAATTCTCGTCTTTTTGGAATATCTCATCATCGTCATACATCATCGAATTACTTGATGTCAACTGGCAAACAAAGGCGTCTTCCTTTTCCTGTAAATTCATCCCACCACAGCCACCTTCTCGCTTGCAGAAATGCAGGCATTGCATCCTAGATGCCACAATTTTCGATTTGATGATACCCGTGTGCATGCGCTCGCCTTTGCGAGAAAGCTCTGCTTTTACTGCCTCTGACGAGATCGTCAAAGTATTGTGGAATGCCACAACGGCCAGGGTCAGCAAAAACCTCTTTTCAAATGGCATTTGCAGCTTCATTTCGAGAGACAACAGAAGCGAAGTCAATAAGGCAGAAACGAAGAAAATTGAGCTGATGATGAAACGGCACAATCTATGAAACAAAACACAAAAGCTAGAAGAAACCAACGAAACAATTCTACGACACTATTCTCGTGTTTAAATTATTCTAAAAGTCAGCAGTATGCAAATAAATTTGTCTGAAAAACAGAACAGAGAACAACTCTATTTAGTTTGAGAACAACTGCCTTGATTTCGTTGCTGGTCGTCCAAGGCTTAAGGTCTCCTTAAATGCCTTTCAATCAGACAAACATTACCAGCTTACCAGAAAGTTCTCAGTTTCCACCAGCAAATTGTAACTTATCATACACCAAATCTATCGTATTTATAAACACGAGAAAACACCAATCGCTAGCACAGCAAGATGTTTCTAATATGTTTCTTAGAAAAGCTCGAATAAAACTGCTAACGATACTGCCTCTCTTGAGCCGAATCCGGTTATGGCTGCAAGCAGCTTGTCGATGTTACGTCTGTCTGCGCAACGAGAAACAATGGTCGAATAAAGTACATTTCAAGAGAGGGGGGGTCATGCACAAAATTTCCGGAACTTAATTTCAAGCGTTCAATTTTGCTAAGCAAATAGTTAACATTTCAAACAAATTTTTCATTACTTTTTTTTGTCAATGCAAACCGCGTTCTACAGTACCATGACATTAAAGGGATTTATGTCCACGATTACAGAGAAAGATGTTTGTTACTATTTTGCCTATGTTTGTAAACGACACAAGCGAAAGGAAAGTCCGCTATCCATCATCAAATATTGCATTAGTTTTTATAAAGGAAAGTCCGCTATCCATCATCAAATATTGCATTATGAATTTCCCAACTAGGACACCGTCATAAACGTTTTAGGAGCCCCTGAATAAATGTAAAATCGTGGGGTGGGACCCTGGGCTAGACTAGATTTGTTACACAATCTGCACTCTGGTTCTTTGATTTGCATGCTGATGCCAGTTTCAGGAGAGGACTGAGCAAGAGCGGCCTCAGTTAAGATAGGAGGGTGCAATGAGACTGACCCTAGGCGGCCCTAGGCATTGTACTATGCAGTCGGCCTAATGGCCAATGCAACAAAGCTTTTTACATTGGTTTAGGTGTTAAGGTGTGCAAAAGCGCAAAACATCTGTGTCGTGCGTAATTAGTCTGATTGCTAGATGTCATAGTTCAGAAGACGACGGTTTGAAAATGCAATTATTTGAGCAGTAATAAAGTCTGGGTTAACGAAATTTCGAAGCAATATAATTTTGCGTAAAAATCAACGAGAATGCAAACAAAATCATGGCGGAGCTTATGAATTAAAAGAAAAATAACGTTAATTTTGATAGGATAACGAAACTCAGAAAAACACAATTCAATGGATAGAGTTTAAAATACCTAATCGATATTTGCAATCCAACAGATTGTACAAACACTGAAGAAAATATTGCTGCATTTCGTGAGTCCAGCAATTTCGGTTGTTTAAATTTTTTAATTTGTATGTTCTGAACAAGTGGTTAAGTCACAAAATTATTTCAAGCAGTCAGCATGGGCTGTAATATTTTCAGAATTATTTCTAAGAACAGATTTTTAAAATCCACCACTGTCACTTTCATTGTCACATGCATCTCCGTTCAATTTATCACGTAAGTCTTTGTCAAAGGAGAAAATTCTTACTCAAATAAACAACTTTAAATTTGCTCTATAGCAGGTTTGATTCAAGTTCTTTTGACATGTCTATTTCAATGCAATGACAATCACACATATTTTTAATAAATTTACTACAAATGGATAGAACTTGTCTGAATTTGCATGGTTTCCCTACATTATTGGTTGGATAGAACTTGTCTGCATTTCCATGGCACCTTGAATTATTGATTGAAATCGGTCAAAAATAGCATAATGAGATATAACAAACTTTTTAAATCGATTTTTTTCTGATAGTATTGTTTTCGTGCTGAACATTTGGTTCAAGTGTTATGTGAGTCGTTAATAGCAACATTTTCTAATAATAATATTTGTAAAAAAAATAGGGCCTATGCAATTTTTCACAGAAGATTATGGGTTACGATTTTTTTTGTTTCTTCTCTCATTGGGCTTCTAAAATTTTTAGTAAAATCAGAAATCCCTTCCAGCCCCCTCTATTTCATACCTTTATGACAGCTCCCTAATCTCCCACAATAATAATGAATAAAGCAAAAAATTATCAACAGAACCCCCTCCTCCGTAGCCATGTCCTCCGCAGCTACGAAGAAAGGCATTTTTCTCCGCAGACAAGGAGTAAAGCAAAAAGCGAGCAAATGCCACTAAAATTCCAAAGGTCATACTGACAAAAATGGCGGGGTCTTATCTTAGCGTTCTATGATAAAATCTCAATAAAAGTATTGGCGTTAAAAAACGGGGGGGGGGGGGAGGGGGGAATTCTGGGGAAAGGCGTCATTTGGTTTATTTTCCTGTCCGAAAAATTGCCTGTAAACATCGAGTCTGTGTGTTTTCCATGGTTGTTGACAGATTGGACGTTACTTCGGTGAATAGGAACTCATCATCATATTGCAAAAATACTAAACTTGTACACGCCAACTTTTTGGAGTGAGTTGAAACGAGGCTTACTTTTCGTGCGAGAAATCAAAAGTATTTCTTGAAAAAAGAACGAACCCGAGGCAGAAATCTTCAGTCCAGGTTTTTAGTATGTTTGATTGAGTCCATTTGAATCTTAAATGAACGAGAGTATCACTCAAAGTGTGGTTCATTCCATGTCATCCCTATATGGGTGCTTCTTTCTTTTTTGAACCAGATTCTGTAAATTGAATCGTTCTTGAGAAAAATGACATATAGATTTATTAAATGCCACCACACTTTGAGTGATATTCTCGTGCGTCAATCCAAAATTAGTTTGCCAAAAACATTTTGGTGCTCAGGTTTCAGGGCTGCATTTCAGTTGAGCGGAGTGGCGGACTTTGAGTTAATATTATGTACTCCGACCCTCTCTGTACTGTATAAATGTTTAAGTTGTTTTCATGGGATAATAAGAAAGAGGCAAAACCACAGAATGAAAATTACCCTTGAATGATAAGTAAAAAACATTAGTTTTTGTATTTGAAAAAACCTATGATCAGAAATACTGTAAATACAATGATTCAACGAAGAAATTTGAAAAAAAAACATGTTTCTTTGAGTTCAAAAATCTTTGCTTGCATCTCATTCAAACAAAAGCATAGGTTCCAAATCTTTGATTGGCTAACGCTGATTGACACACGTCACCGAATTAGCAAATCAGATTTGGAGCCTATGCTTCAAACAACACTGTTCGAATCTTGTCCCATTTTGTCTGCAACCTACAAATAAATAGAAGATACGAAAATATAAATAAAGCTGCAAATATATTGAATAAATAACAAGTAACTAAATGTCCCACAAGATGTCTCAAGGTTCGCAAAGCTGCTGCAGATGACCGTTAGCATTGATAATTCTGTTTTTGCTGTAAATCAATCAATAAATCAATAAATTCATCATCACAATCATCACATTCAAAACGGTTGGCCTAGAAAAACGTTCCTACATTTTCAAAGCTGCTGTAGAGAGAAGCTTTGGTTTCGGTGAATATGTTTTTGTTTGAATTTGATATCAGAGGCTTCGATTTATAGCTTGATACCTTGTTTGCCAAACTCTACCCAAAAATCACTGAGTTATACTCAATGAAAACCAAAAATATAGGATTTATGCTGCTGCAATCTGCTGCAATTCCTACATTATGACATTTAAGAACCATTGACGTTTAGCTTTCCTTACTGTGTAATAGATTGTGGCAAACAAACTTTCAAGTTAAAGCCTCTAGCACGATTTTAGAAAAAAAGGTTGAATAATTTTTGTTAAAAAAAAAACAATTTACTTACCCAATTAATTCCAGGAAGATTTAAGATATGACCAATAACTGGTACCCTTCTTAAAAAGTTGATTACAACTGGGAAGAAGCCCCTAAAAGTCAATAAAAATAATTTTTATATATAGATGATAATTATTTAAAATAATTAATAATATGCAAATACCATAAACCTATAACCCCCCTCTCACTTACACAAGCCTATCAATTAGCAAACACTGATTTCCCATGTTGATTTTATCTACATACGTTTGTCTTAATCATCATTACTACAATTTGGCGCATGTTTCTTTTGCTTCATGATGATCATGATGGTCAAGTGGCAAAGGGAGATCAGCGAGTCAATACAGCCCAGCCTACATAACGCCCCTGCTCTGCGACTTTTCTTTAGATTTGAAAGAGTCCAGTTTGAGTGTATTTTAAAATTTATTTAAATAAATTTGGAGAACAAAATAACTGCACAAAACTCTTGAAAAAACTACACAAAACTGTGATTACCCCCCAACGCCGCCCCTGGTTAAGGCGTTGTGTTTTGAAACCAAATTCTCCGTGATAGCACTGATTCGGGGGACCATACCAGTTTTCGAAACTTCTAACTACAAAACCCAAGCCAACTCAGCCGTCTATCCTTTAAAATTCCGGTGAATGATTACCAGCTCAACTGGGGGTAAGAGGTTATTAAACCAGGGAATGGAATGACGCCCTCCACTACCTGTCTGTCTTGGGTAACAGTAAACGAGAAAGGAGCCTTCGGCTTGCCCCTTTTACCTTTCACCTAGCGGTAAATCTATCAAATTATTTGTCATGAGATTATTACTGATACGAGAACTTGTCGTTATGTGAGCCCTCCACATATACAAAATATAATGACAAACTTATACGAACTTAGGTTTTACCATATTCATATTTTATTTGTTAACGCAGGTTAAAAAGTGGCAGCCTCAAAATGGCTGATGTGGACTTGCAAAATTAAAAAGTTAAAACTGTCCATACAGTTGCTTCTATTAAAATTACTATTATCCTATTACATCTTGTCATCTTTAGATTTAAATTTGCTAATAATATACATAATTTTCCAGATCAATGGCCTTCTAAAACTCAATGTATTTCTCTCAAACTCTGATCATAGTCTTTTGATTTGAAGTCTATCCTTTTTGTATGTAGACATCGTGTAATGAGCTTTCTGGTAATATAATCTTGCTCATTCTTTAAAAGCCTCTTTAAAACTATATTTCTGAGTGATTTTGATGAGCATGTTTGATAATTGCAAAACAATTGAGATAATGAAAAAGATAGAGCAGGGCCAGTGGTGGGGGGGGGGGGGAGAACTGCCCTAATTGCCTTTTAGTTGGCTTAGTCAGACATTTTGCAAGTCATTTTGTTACTATCTTTGCAATCCAATTGGCCAGTTTTCTCCCTGAAGAACCTAATTTGCTCCCTGACAAACTCCACCCCAGTAAAATAATACACATTCTAGTAGGAGAATAAACTTGATATAATAATGGAAATTTCGGAAATAAACAAGATCTAAATTACAGAACATTTTATCAAAAATCTTTTGCTTCAAAATAATCTTTTAGCACCCTCCCCCCAAGAAAAAATGCCAACTTTGGTGCCAGAAGATTCCTTGCTTTTAAAAATGCTTGCACTCAAAATGAAAATAACTACTTTATCAAGAATATTTGTTTTCTTTCAACATAAACACACAAATAACGAAAGACGACATACCTAAACAAAAGTATAAACCCATATATTTCAACAAGCATCCCAACGACAGGCCATCCAAGCAGAACAATTGTAATTCCACCAAGAAAGAAAGCACTCCCCTTCAACTTATGTTTTTGGAAAAAAAATCTAAATGTCCTTTCTAGTCCAATAACAAGTGCCAAACCTGATATAAATAGAATCTAAAAAAGAAAAAAATCAGCACATTTTATCATAAATATCCAGATATTTACATACACATATCTCATCCCAACAACGGAGGCCTTGCTGTTGTCCTAAATTCCCATTAAATGGTCAAATCCCTATTAACTAAACCTCCAATTTCAACGGACACCTCCAAAAACGGACAAAACTTTTGCCCCAAAAAAGGGTCCATAGCAACCATTGTTTTAGGGATCAGCCCCAAATGTAATAAAAGTATATTGTCTTTGATAATTGATAACATATCATCTATTGTTCTCATTGTTTAATAAACAATGCAGCCCTTGCAATAATTTTGTCAAAGCTGTCCCAAAAATGTCCATTAAATGGAGGTTTCACCGTATGAATATAAATTTTTAAACTTGTTTCTCCATGAAGATGCTGTCATGTATGGCATAATTTATGCAAAATAATGGGGCATAATTTATCCTAAAAATAGTGGGGCATAATTTATGCAAATGTATGTAAGAATAAAAAAATGAAAGATTTCCTCTTACATCGAAAACAAATTCAAATTTTTATAATGCATGTTTTATAAAGTTTTATAATGCATGCATATAATGCATGGTTTGTCAATTAATTTTTACTACTTTTGAGGGAAAGCCAATTACACAAAAAGCATATATATAACCTTTTAAAGTTGATAACAAAAACATTAACCAGTTTTAACTTGATAACAAAAAAAAACAAGTTTTAAGTTGATAACAAAAGAGATATACTAAGAGTAGATTAAACTATAGAGAAAGAATTAAACCCAGTAGAGAAAAAATACTTACATTACCAATAGCAAGAAGACCTCTGTCAAAAAATAACATCATACCAAGGAAGAGAAATAAAAGACCAAATCCTGTCACACCAATTCCAATTTCTGATGAAATAAATGGATTTTTAATTCAATCTGATGAATAAGTAAGTAAATTAGTGAAATATTCTACTAATATTTTGCATCAAGAAAAAATAATTTCCTAAAACTAACTGACTTATATGAATTTAGAATTTTAAAGTCTATGCATTGCGTTCAACACAATAACCAAAAACTTCTTATAGTTTTTCAAAATTATTTAAAAACAAATGAAAATTTACATAAACACAATACCCATCAATGTCAACAATTTCAGATCCATAAATCTTATAAAAAATGGGGTGATAAAATAATCTACAATTAAAGGAGCTCAATTATGGAATGCTTTGCCTCACTCAGAATAATACAAAATCCAAAACAGTTTGCAGACAAATTAAAGAAAAGTACAATTGAAAAATACTGATTGCAACATACATAATGCAATGTGAGCGCAATTTAAAATATATATAATAACTAACCATACAACTAAAAAAGAAACGTTTTTGCTGTTGCTGTTTTTGTCTTGATTGTAATTTGTAATTTGCTATTTGTAGTATTGTAATTGCTGGCTGCTATTTTTTCAAAATTTATAATTTAACAGTCCAAGCTCAATCAGCTCTGCTTCCCTTGGATCACGATCTTGAGACAACATAGAGTTCCCAGATTGAGTAACTAAAACAATAGGTTCCCGATCAGGGGACTGTCCCTCGATCAAGACCTTTCGCAGGACTGGTTACTATTGTTTTTTCATTTCATTACTTTATTTAATGTTAGTCAAAAAATATAGCTTTAACTAGCTAATTAAAACAAACGTCTAGTAGAAATATGTGATTTTACAATATATAAAAAATGTTATATATAAAAATAAGTAAACCTGTCCAATTATTGGAATGAAGAGTTGTATAATAAATATAAGATATGCATTTTCAGAATATGAAAGATGAAAGATTATAAGATAAAACAGCTGTAAAAATCATTTCATGAAATTTCCAAAAACGTTGCTTAAGCAATGTAGCCAATATTATGAATGCAGGATGTGCAGAGTCTGCATAAACATGCAAGATTTTTTACTTGCTTGATTTCTTTTTTGAAAATATTCACATTTCTTGCTGCTGTAATGATAGCTAGAATGCTGTTCCATAGTTCATTGTATCTATGTGATATTGAATCTAGACCATATAAAACAGTATATGGTTTCTTTCTCTTAAATAATTGGTCTCTTAAGTTATGTGTGTGTAGACCATTGCTTTTAGGGTGTATACACAATGAACTTATGATTTGATCTTGTGTGTGTAAATTGCGCTCGCGATACTCCTTAGGCTGGGTAACCTTGCTGAACAGTCACCCCAGTTGATAGAATACTTCCCAAGAGATTTATCATGTGACGTGACTGCACTGAAAAGTTTCATGTCACCCCTGGAGCGAAGAATAAAAATACTTACTCTGATAGTCACTTATTGGCAACATCTTGCAATCAATCAATCAACCAATCAATCTTGCATGCAAATATCCTCACTAAATTCTGCTACTGTCTTTTTCAGGTGAATTTCTGCAAATCAAAAATAAGTCAATATACTGCAAGCAAGGGGCTGCAAACAATTTGTTACTAAAAACGTCATTATGATGTTATATCTCTGAAAATGTCGTCTGTTTATCAAATTTAGGCCCTGTGCTGTGGGGGAATTTTCAGCGAGCTTGTTTGTTGTGTCGTGCGTGGTGTGATGCTCTTGCCAACAAATGGTAATAATTTAAAACAATTAAGAACCAACCTTTTTCACTTGAACATAATAAAACTTTTTCTTCCCGCTACTACTTGTTGGTGTTGTGGTGGAGTGAAGTTGCCATTTGTGTATTTGTCACAAAATTACCTGCGGCACAAAAGCCACGTCTGATATTTTGCTGTTGTTGTTGCTGGTGTAACTCCTCCGCAATATGCTTTCAATTTTCAAAGTCGTTTAACTTTAAAAACACAAAAAACTGAAACAAAATACTCAGAAAACCTCTTAAAAGTGTTTAAAAACTGTAGTTTTTCTCGTAAAACAATTTATAAACATTGGTTTGGATTATTCTAGAGTTAAAAATCTCAGCAAGCAAACTTTTCTTTTTTGTGAAATTACCATTTTGGTTGTTGCTGTGAAGGAGAAAATTGCTGAATGTTAAGTTTTGAAATTATCACAAGATTTTAGTTTACAAATCGAAATGGCGGAAGAAGGAAATTGCATTGAAGAAAAACGTTCGTCAGTAACTAACAAATGTTGACAATTAGCGAGAAGATAATTCAAAGAATAAATCAACATTTTATATTTAAAAGAAGGTAATATATTCAGCTGTTAATTAAATAAATGGCGCAAGCAAGCAGGAAAATCCAGGAAGGCTTAGGCCTCATTCAAGAGGCAGAAAAATACTTGAAAACAAGCTTTTTCAAGTGGTCCCCAGACTATGACAGTGCTGCAGATAAATACCAGAAAGCTGCGACATGTTTTAAAGTTGCTAAAGCTTTTGACAGAGCTAAGCAAGCATTTATCAAAACAGCTGAATGCTACGAGAAAAACAATCAGTTGTTTCATTCAGGGAAAGCTCTGGTTGAAGCAGCCAGCATCAGTGCCAATGCCAAAAATTATGATGAAACATTACATTTAATAGACCATGCATGCCGTTTGTATAGAGAGCATGGCACACCAGATACCGCATCCATGAGCCTTGTGAGTACAGCAAAACTGATTGAATCTGCCGTTCCACTGAAAGCAATGGAATTGTACCAGCAAGCTGCAGAGATTGCTGAAGATGATGAGAAACTAAGGGAAGCTGCGAAGCATCTCAATAATGCCTCGCGACTGTTGATAAAATCCAAGAATTATTTGGAGGCAGCAAAGATCATTAAACGTCAGATTAAGATTTTTGAAAAAGTAGGGAATTTTCCAGCTTTGTTTAATCTTGTTTTAGGAGTAGTTTTGATTTACTTGACAGAAGGTGATTTTGTTGCTGCTGAAAGCGTTTACACAGATGCATTTGAATACCAAGGATTTGGTTTATCAGATCCTGCTGAAGCGATAGAGAAAATGCTGGAAGCATACTCTAATGGGGATAACGATTTGCTGAAATCCATCACATCAAAGCCAATTGTTACATGTCAGGATATTGAGTTTGCTAGATTGGGCAAGATGTTAGAAGCACCCAAGGGAGGTAGTGGACTTGATGAATATGGTTCAAACAATGCAACTGCGGAAAATGTTGAAGAGCATGTTACAGAACCATTGAAGAAACTTGAAATTGGAGATGACGAGATTGAAGAAGAAGGACTTTGTTAATAATAATAATCAGTGTTAATAAGTTGTAAATTCAGTAAATTTTGAAAATCAGACGAAATTGATCCCCAGGCACATTTTGAAAAATTTCAAAATCTATCAATGATAGCATTCATAGCCAGTAGAAATCAGAAATCCCCATTCAAAATATTCATTTGAAAGAAATCTTAGAACTCCTTTACAAAACTCTTTGTAATGCTATTCAAAAAATAAAATTAATTTATTGATTTTCTGCTAAATGGCTTCAAACTTGAACCATTTCAATTAAATAATACTTGATCTTAGGAAAGGGGGTTCCCTCGTCATTAGTTAATCTACTACTTTGAGAGTTCCTCCTTTAAGAAATACCATACAAATTAATGTGTTTGCGATATAATATTATTTCTACATGTAACTTTATTGTCAATTTCAATTTTGCTTTGTTAAAATATATTTGTGTGTAGCAGGAAATTTTAAAATTATAAACTGAACCTGAATTCTCGTTTAATTTTTGTTGCTTTAAATTTTTATTCAAATATTATTAAATAATAATATTATTCAAAACATTAAAGTGCATTCTTGACCTGTTCAAAGTCTTCTTCTAATAGACTTGCTCCAGCTCCAAGTCTATTTCGTTTCGTTTATCAGCAAAAATAGGTCTCTGCGGAGGAAAATACCCCGCGGGGTAGCGACCTCGGGAAAACTTTCCTGAGGTCTCTCCTCCGCAGGGTATTTTCCCCAGCATTTACATGTTTTTTTTACCGATTAACGAAACGAAATAGACTTGTAGCAAGTCTATCTTCTAAGGAATAATAAATCTAAAAACATGCAATTAAAAACAGAACTACACTTTCTATATAGAACGAAAAAATGCTCTACAAAGCAGGCAACTTTGCGGATAGCTGAACTGCCAAATTAAAATCCTTTTAAAAAAATATCAAAACAGTTGTTGTATGAAACATTTGCTTTGCAAATTATCCTTAGGCCATCATACTTATCCCCTTACTTCTATTTGATATTAATACTATTGCTATCATTTACGACACATTTGCTTTTTCTGCAGAATGCAGGGGGAAAAACATTTTTGCAAGCATCTAGTTTTTCAAAAAGATGGTGCAAAAACGTCCTCACGTTAGCAAATCTGCTGTGGAGGAGTTTTGGTTTTAATGATTACGTTTTTGCTGAACGCTGATGCATCATGAATCATGCAATCATGAATCATGCAATGCTTCAACTTGAAGTTTGATACCTTGTTTGGCAAAATATACCATATAATTCTTAGCTGTACTAAAGGAAAGCCGCCGTTAATGGCTTTCTTGTAGGGAAACTTAATTAATCTAGGCAATCATAGTTAGGACGTTTTCCTGAGCTCAAAACATATTTGTATTTTTCTACAATCAACTATATCTACTGACATGTTTACTAATTTTTAAGAAACTTTCCAATTTTGTGAAAAATTAACAAATTTTAGAACTGAAGCGCTTTCTTAGTTTCTCATAGAAAATGTGTGTAGTTTCAAAGACGAATTATATGCCAAAACATAAGGCTAGACTTGCCCCAAGCCTATTGATTAAAAAGACATTTTCAGTTGTCAATTTGTATAAAAAAAGAAATAGAGTTGGGGCCAGTCTAACATAACGCTAGCATTGGTGATTTAATCTTTCTTCTTCTTCTTCTTCTTCTTTATGGCTTTTCCGTCTTATTCAAGACAATAGCCTTGCCATTGTTTTCTTCCATTTTCGGAGTAAAAACTTTCCAACCAAAAATAAACAGAGGAAATTAAGTCAAGAAAAATCGATGTTCTTAAATTGAGATCATAATAAAATATATGCTAGCAGTGAATAAACTGATACAGTTGTCACTAAAATATATTCGCGTGTTGACAAATCAACGAAATTATCCTCTAAAAGGTCTAAAAATGACGTAATGTTAAAACGAAAAAAATGCAAATCGAATCAAGTTAACCCAACAAAGTCAAAATAAACAAAAAAAAAAAACTTTTAGGCAGGGGCGTAGTGGATGGGAGGGAGGAAAATCCGGCCTTTTTCAAAAGTGAATTTTAGCGTGAAAAGTAATTTGTCAAAAAATTTCAACCTGCTTGCCCCTCCTATGCAAGCCCCAGCCCTCCTATCAACATGCGCCCTTGCTCTTGGGAATGGTTGAATTGAACTATAAAACGTGAAATCATTTCCAAAACATTGTAAAACGCTTTGTTTTGCTGCATCATGAAACATTTGCTTCAGAAATTTGCCTTAGGACTCTCATCAAAAGCTGATTGTTATGGTGGTGAAACTGAAGAAATTTTTGCAAAAAATCAGGTATTAGGAAATGCTTTTCCAAGGTTAATTCTGAGAAGGAAAAGGATAAGCCAATTAACTTTTTTATTATTTCATTGTACAAATTTCAATATAATCAACTGTGAACAACTGATGGAAACAAAATGATGCTTCAATGCTGAGGCAATATTTGAATTGTTCGCCCTTGGAAACCAAAAGTGAAAGGAATACTCATGCTTGAATTTTCGAAGAGACATTCCAAAAGCTTTCAATTTGTATTCAATTCTTCCAAAGCTTCAAAAAGGAATGCTGTCATTTCCAAGAATCATTCTTTCAGTTGACTCAAATTGACAACAATAAGTAGCATTTTATTACAATCGAATGTTGAAGACGTTTCACTTTTACTTTCTCACAGCAAAATTTTTCAAAGTAAATTACGTCATGTTTTGAAGAGTCGAACGCAAAGGATCTTGGGATTTCAGTTGACGACTTCACTTAAAATCGATTGTAACCAGGGTAAAGATTTCAGTTTTGAAATATGTAGAAATTGAGTTTAAAGGTAAATAAGTAATTGTGACCAGTTAACTGGCAAATAAGGCTGCCGGAATAGGCAACATGTAAATATTTTCGTAAGGGAACAAGGGAAAAGTCTAAATAATGTTTCATTTTAATAAAAAGCTGTTATTGCAATGATTTCGTTCATATTTCGCAGTTTACAGCGTTTTTCTAGACAAAGTTCAGTTTTCAAATGTTTCACAGTTTGTAGCATTTTTCTAGCCAGAGTTTAGTTGGAAAATGTTTCGCAGTTTGCAGCTTTTTTTCGGTTTTGTTTTCGAACTGTTTTAAGTCTGTGATTGAAATAATATTCAGACAAAATATCGCTATTGAAACGCGCTTTTTTTTGAAGGGATTGTTCGGGAGAAAAAGCCATCTTCCCGGGGCGACATTAACTTTCCTGGGGCAACGAGCCTAAAATGTTTCTAGCCCCCGAAAAAACAGCCACTTCTACATGATCAGATAATAAATGCATATCGCATGTTGATAGTCTTCTCAAATTTTAGATGGCCTCACTAAAATTCGAACAATTTTCAAGGATACCAGTTTTTGTTGGGTGCTCTACCCTGGGTGCCAGACCCGAGTAAGTTGGCCCAAGCTCATTAAAAAGCCCCAAAAGGATCCCAGTTTTTGTTTAGCTCTTTCCATCTCCAGAACAACCCTTTACCAATGACCTCGTTTTAAACATAGTCATTCACGACATCGTTTTAAATGAGGATCAAATAGTGACCTAAAACGATCTAAAATAGCTTTTCATAAAAGTCAGAAATATATAGACAACTTCAGGATACTAAAGTGGCAATACTCTATATTCACAAGAACGCATTAAAATATTTACAATACATTTGAAAAAAAGTACTTTTAAGGATAAACCTATTGATGCAAAAAACATCTATCATTTCACTCCTGGGAAAACCAAATGGCTTACTGAAAAACAAAAGGCCTTGAAAGTTAATCTTCGAACTTTTATTGTATTTTATTAATGTTGCATTTTATTCCAAACTATCCAACATTAAGGCATTTTTGCTGAAAATCATACCCATGTTTAGAGGACTTACTGCCTTCGAACATATCCATATCGGCGGCACACACACGTACCTATATATTATGGTGTACGTGTGCCCCCGGCGTTTTCTAATTTGATACTTGAACGATCAGATCGATCATCAAAGGTACCAGCGATAGGAGCGATCAAGCAGTATCAACTTGGTCACTGTTGGCAATTCTATGGCGATGGAGCGGAATTCGGCCGGAGCAGAGCGGCATGAAACAATATGCGCAAATCGTAGAATTGTAGAACATAGAATGTTTCCATTCAATTTCCTTGGATAGCTGCAGCTTTGGAACGACAGGTTGTCGCTACGATCGCTGATGAAAGTAAAGAGTAGTTTCTATTTGATCGTTCCCATCGCTCAATAACTGAGAAATCTTATAGCAATGGCAGGATCAATCTAATGTTTTCGACAATAGAAAGCAAAAGACGAGGACTCCCAGTATTTATGAAAAAACAACGTGATCTTTCAAAGATTTTAAATTGATATTCCTAGCTTTGCTTTTCCCAGCAGAACAAAAACGTTGGTGAAATCCGTGTATTGGGAAGAAAAAAATGCTTCATACAAAATTGTAAATGCTCTTGTAATATTGGCCTAATAAGAATTTCATACAGGAACAAAAGGATAAGATGTGTTTAAGCTGGACACATATATTCTTTCAGTTCTAAATCTAAATGCATATGAGCAAGCGTTTTTGTTTTAAAATGCACCCTTTTGAAGACACATTTGTGGCACATTTTCTCATCGTCTCGCGCATTTTCCCGCGCATTTTCCCGCAGCACCGCCACAGGTAACAATAAAACTCCTGCCTCATACACGAGATGCGGTCTTTTAACAAACCTTGTATTTACATTATATGTATCAAGCCAAAAACATTCAATAAGGCTACACGTGACCATGCCCAAAGTTATATAAATATAAATCTATGTACTAAATGATGGATATAATAATATGTAATTGACATCTTCGGAATAAAATCTTGCATGGAGAAAACAGGCAGAATTTTCAATTGCAAAAGAAGTTTGACTCAAATTCAAGATACAATACACTTTCAAGATACCTAGTGCCGTACCACTTGACTTGGATAGGAGGCGTGTCCTATATTATTGGGTCTGGGATTTCGATAATATATTTTTGGGTCAGCTCAATATTTCCTTCGACAAACCCCCCCCCCCTCCCTCCCATCCGAGTTAGATGACATTGATTCGACACAAGTGGCAAGCCTGATATTAATCATGTGTGCAAAATAAAAAAAGCTTTCTTCATGCAAGACTTTACGGTTTAAAGCATAAACATTTCGGAGCCAGCCCATTGAAACTGTTATTATCAAAACCTGTTGAGCTATAGCGTTGGGCGCGGCCGTGTTAAAGCTGCGCCATGCCACGTGATTTCATAACGAACTCGTGGCGTCCAATTTCGCCAGACCAAACACAGCTGTCACATCCGGGGTAGTTAGCATATGAAATTCGGGATTGTATCTTTGCCACTGTACCAGTCTTCGAGTGTCTTTTGGCAAAATTTGTAATGCAGTTTCTTGGGGACTGGGGTGAGTATTTCTTGAGCATAATAATGACGTAATGCTCTGCTCAAGCTTTCGTATGTCATGTTACTGTTCTTTTTGTATGAACCCCACAGGTTTGCAACGATTTTCGATTTGAGAAGTTTGAAAATGCCATCTTCACGCGATACCCAAGTGACGCAATCTTCATTCTTATCCAAAAGTCGCAACATGAATTGGAAAAGTTGAATGTTCTTTCTGGCTGTAAATGAAAAAGAATAATCGTCAAAAAAATCTCTTTTATACTGTAAATCCTCGAATAGGCCCCCCTCGAAACCCCCCTCCTAGAGCTGAAAAGAAAAATCCTCAACAACATTTCTTAGTTCTTAAAGACAAATGGTGAACTAGCAGTGGTTTAAGTTCTAGCGCATAATGCGCCTTTAGGCCCCCTGAAATTGCTTTAGGAGGGCAGTGCCCGCAATGTAATTTTGCGATTTTGTCAGGAAACAAGGACTGGTGTCAGGAAACAAAACAAACAAATCAGGGAAACAAGGACTCGTGTAACAAGTGTCCAAGGAAACAAGGACTCGTGTAATAAGTATCCAGGGAAACAATTTTGATCATTTGGTTTAAAAGTGCTTCAACTTACACGATTTTTTGACATATGGTCTCTTCTTCTTTTTGGGTTTCGCTTGTAATGAATTATCTGCAGAAAATAAAATTAAAATACTCAATATATTTTTGGTACGGGTATGTGTGGATGGGTTTGAAAGTGCCTTAACGTTGGATGATTTAGAATGAAACACAACATTAATGTTGGGAATACATGAAAATTTTAGATGTTACACGAAGATGTTACACGAAGATGTTACACGAAGATGTTACACGAAGATGTTACACGAAGATGTTACACGAAGATGTTACGCTTACGGTACGCTGATGTGTATGTTGTGTGGACCGAATGTTGTGTATGTTGTGTAAAAAACTTTGAAAAGGAATGAATACACTTCTGAGATGTTCTACTCACCAGGACCTTTGGAAAGAGCTTTGGAAAGAGCTTTGGAAGGAGCTTTGGAAGGAGCCACAACGCCAACTGTGTGACCATTCGTATCTGGAAATTTCTGTTCTTTGAAAGTTTGCATTGATGGTAGCGGCTCTTGTTCTTCTTCGATGGTCTTTGGTGGAGGAGTCATGACTGTAAATTAAATAATAACATCCTCAACAGATTCTTTCAGTTTTATAGTCTTTCATGCTAAACAGATGATGTGTTCGTTTTCTTTTTACTTTAAACCCGCCCCGCCCCCGGAAAGGCAATTTGGCTCATTAAAAACAACAGAAAACATGACGTTTTCAGGGGGGAATGCAGATGAGGTGTTACCTCTGCAAAGCAAAGACTTCGTTGGATCCACCTGGTGCCTGATCTAAAATAAATAAACCCCAACGAGACATTTGGCACAAAGAAGCACCCATTTTGGATTTTGGTGCAGAAAGAGGCAATAAAAAAATTGCGATTGGTTGTTTTGTTGTATTGAACAATAGAGGTCAATTTAATCAATTGTTTTGTGGAGCACAAACTCATTAAGCTTAGCCCTAGACCTGGCTTACAAAACGGCAAAAGACTCGGAAAAAATACATCTGGGAATAAAAAAATTAAGTATGTTTAAGATATTGCAACAGTTGATATTTGACAGAGTTCAGGCAATTTAATTTTTGATTTTGACGAACATGACACCACGAAATCATAAAACTAATCTCGAAGACAGACAAGGAAGCACTTTTGAACAATGGAACTGGGACTACAATTTAAAAAAACATCTGCACATTTAACTTCCGTGTTTGAATTTTGATGAAAAGATTGCAAGGAAACACAGAAAAAGTAAAAGGCAAAAACAAAACAAAACAAAAACTGCGGCTTATATGAACGACTGAATAAAGTTCTGCAGTAGTGAATACTCGCATGAATTTGAGAAACTTCCCCCACCACCTGAGTTTGAGAAGTTTGTTGGGAAAGACCGAGGATTTTTATGCTTTCGAAAGCGAAGGTGGGCGGCTCAGTGGATTGTGTTTTGATCATCCAAGTAAGGGGAAACACCTCCATCAAACAGATTTAGAAATACAATAAAATTGCAGTTTAATGAGTTTCGTGCAAAATCTTTTGTTTCTTCGTGACATTCGTCTTGTAAATTAGAAAACGTGGGAGAGATATCGTAGATGGGAGCTTCTTTCAAAAGACTTTTAATGTCCGTTGATTGATTACAGCTAAAAACATCAAAAGGAACTTGACTTACCCTTTGGAGACTCTTTGTTGCTCACCAAAAGATTTTTTTTTTCTAAAATATCATCCAGTGCAGCTTTGAACAACAAATCGTTTCCTTGTTCGAGCGAAAGTTTATCTGGTGGCTGGAGCAACGGCCGATAGAGATCTGAGGAGGAACAAAAATGTATGGATTGAATTGAATCGTCTCTTAATTATTCTGAGTCTACGCGCAAGGTTTAGATTGCGAGGGCGCTTTCTAAGCTTGAAGATATATAATTTGTTGCTTGGTAACTACAGTGATATTCCAAGAAATTCAATGGGAAGCATTGAAATGCAATTAAATAACTCAAAAGTCTATTTCTTAATTTCTCTCTGCGGAGGAAAAAAAAAATTAAATAAAAAAGGCAGAGGAGAAAACGAAAGCAAGAAATATTTCTCGCTTTCTTTTCGCTCACTTTCTCCTCCGCAGAAGATTTCCCTCCGCAGGGAAAAATTTATTATTTTTACAATTAACTCTTTTTACTGAGTTAACTTTTTCTACTAAGAAACTTTTTTACTGAGTTAACTTTTTCTACTGAGTTAGCTTTTTCTACTGAGTTAACTTTTGATAGTGTAAAAAACCAAAGACTATGCAATTTCTGAAGAAACAGACATTTTAAAAGAAGAATAATTGCAAAAGAGACTGGTACACTATCCACTACCCTGGGTGCCAGAGTCTCGGTCAGCGGCCGCGGTCAAAGGAAAATAGAGATTTTTTGACCGCAACTGCTGACCGAGACTCTGGCACCCACCACGGTAACTACCCACTGACATGAGAAGTAAGCAATCTTCAAGTATATTATAGCTTCTCTACTCAGTATAGCTTCTCTACTCAGTATAGCTTCTCTACTCAGTATAGCTTCTCTACTCAGTATAGCTTTCCCACGAGGCCAGGTCCAAATGATCCCAAAAAAGTCAGCACAGTATTTGCTACAACTAAAGATATTTTCAATAAACTTAGAAATGAAAGTTTCTTGAAACGAGTCCAGTTGTCTGCATGCATTCAACATTCGTGTGTGGATTCCAAAATTCAAGACAAAAGCCTTCGTTTTTCAAATGAAAATATCTGCCGTGTGAGGTGGACTTCAAACAACATTGAATTGGCTTTCAATCAAAATATTAAACCTTACAAAAATATGGCTTGCGTGCACGCAGGCTAGCAAAAGTAGAGGGAAACAGCCGATAAATTATATTATATTATATTAAATAAATTATATTAAATAAATTATATATAATGTTCAGCCTGAGCAGTTCCTTAAAAGTTCCTTAATATTTTGGCAATATCAGCCGCAAGTTTCTTAAAAAGTTTTCATTTGTAAAAATCTGGAATCTGGAGCTCCTCGATTTTTTTTTCTGGAAAATTTCAGCATGGTGTTTCTAATAAAGGTTGTTCTTCTTAAAAATATCGTGTGATCGTTAATATTCTTCCATCTTTAAAATATCAAATTAATGTAAATCATTTGATACTGTATATTTACTTTGTCGTCGTTTGGTAATATTCTTTCAGGAAATTGTCTTAAAAACATTCTTTCTTTGAATATCGGATCGATTTTTTCTCGATTCACAATTTTCTCGATTTTATAAAACACGCCTGCCAGGTTGAGATTTATTGGGTCAAATATTTTGCTATCTCAGAAATTACTTACGCCAAGAACAAAAAGTATGCTAGCGTTGATTTTTTTAGTTCCGAAGAAGCCCTATGCATGCCAGCTCGAAAAATTAGCATCAAACATATCACTGAATTTATAGTTTTTGCGTCGTTTCTGTTCTTATATTTTATTATCTACTTCGTCGCAAGAATCCTTGGATCGAACGAGCAGCATGTCATATTGGCCTTTTCTTAAAAGCACATCAGTCCAGAAAAAAAGAACAAATTGAGACTGAAATTGGATCTAGCTGTTCTCATAAAAGACTTTGCGCCTCAAGACTTCTGAATTTATCATAAACATTTTTACTGAAAACCTCATCGAGTTTTTTTGTCACTTTTTCAGTGCCAAGTACAAAATTATTCAAACTAAAATTCCTTAAACCTCAGGTATCGACAATGTAACTCAGGTGTCTACACTTTTAATCGAGTGTCTGAATACACATGAAAAAATCCGCACACGAGAACCAATTTACGAAATTGTGGGTAGCTCAATCTTGTAGCTATGTGGTGAACCAAAAGTACTCAATTTTACTTGGAATATATTCCTTATTAGTAGTCCAAAAATATCTTACCTTCAGGGCTTAGATCTAAAAAATTTAATTCTGAGTTTTAAAAGAATGCCGATGTTCCAGCCCTTTCTTTCTTATAAATGGGAATTTCTTTCATGTTGGTTTTCACCTTTACAAGATTACACAGTACGTGTTTCTTTATAGTATCCATTTTAGCCACAAATGTTTCTTATTTATGTTTATATTTCTCTTCAACAGCATTGAGATGTAAACAAGACACCAAATGTACCTTTCTTGCACTGTTGATTATAACAGTCTACATGGAATAAAGATGATAGGTATTACACGTTTTTTTGAAACTCACTGGTGAAACCCACGAAAATTTAAGAAACTTTTACTAGTGAATGAAAAATTGCTAAGAAACTTTTGAAATTTTTACTGGAAATTGCAATATGCTTAATGATTTTAATGGAGTGGAGATGATGCTAGAAAATTAATTCAGTGAAAACTTTTTATCCTGTAAAATATATACCAGGTTTTTGTGATGTTTTTGTTGAAAAAAAGAATGCATAGAAAAAAACGGAATTTTTTATATACAATTAAGAAACTTTAAAGAAACTTTTACTGGTCCAAAATGATCCAAAATAAAGAAATTTTCACTAGTGGAGCCTCAGCAGGGATTATTCTAAGAAAAAATTACAACCACAATTAATTCCCAAATTTACAACAACAACAAATTGCAAAAACATAACAAAGAATATTACCAAAAAATCATAACACCAGTAAACCTGGGAGATGGTGTTAAAAACAATAATTCTACTCCAGACCCTCAAAATTAACACATTTAGAGGGCCAATTATTTTATCTTTTGACTTTCTAAATGGCTTGAACTCTTGTTAGGTCTAAAATTGAATACTTTCTTGGCTACGTAATATTTCTATGCGTAAACCAAGTACTAATGCTCTGTTTGATTTACATACTCAGATATTTTCTCCATTTTTTCAAACATCAATCAACTATAAAACTCAGGTGAAATTTTACAGAGCCACAAATTTGAATTTACAACACCACAAACGTAATTTACAACTCCTTAAAACCCTAAAAAAAGCAAGAATAATGCATGCTAAGCATGAAACTTAGCATAATCAAACTGTACCAATTGTACCTACGTATTTGTTGATCTCAAAAGACACAGAAGTTTGCCAAAAAAGTTACTTATTTGCTACTTGCCAAAAAAGTTTAATAACTCTTATAAAAACGTAGTACACAACGCTAAATTCCTGGTTGATAAACACATCATGGCCTCAGGATCATTACTACATCGGTTTTTACTGCATCAAATCAAACAGACATCAATCATAAGAACATCTTACATTTATCATACATCAATCACGCATCATAAAGATCAATCAAGGTACATCAATCAAACATCACAAAAATCAAATAAACTTATTAAAGCCCTACTTGAAAATAGGAATAAAATTTATGTGTCATGGAGGCGAAAAATCTTGCACTTTCATTTTGTTTTGTTTTGCAGTTTCATTGTGTAGTTTCATTGTAGGGTTTCGTTTCTGAGTTTTAATTTCAATTTGGAGTTTCGTTTTGCAGTTTCAATTTTGAGTTACAGAGTTCCGAATGTCAGTTTCAGTTTGTCTATTCGACTTACCAATTTCTGTTTCTTTTTGTCAAAATCACTTGATGAATTTCGAAATTAATTTTTAACTCCGATGACACTTCATATATTTAGTCAACACAATTCTGGTCAACTAAGATGTAAAGACTAAGATGCACTTTTTCGTTGATATATTCATGATATGGCCGAATAGAAAAGAGACTCTAGAATATTTATAACGTGCTGTACAATGTTCACAGCCCTTCCGAGAAGCTAGTGTGAAATTTCTCAAAAAATAAGCAAACGTGACAATTCAAGTTTATCAATTTCCCCCTTGCCAATGACATCGGCAAATGAGGAATTAGGACTTAAAGTTAAAAAGCGCTTATTTTATGCATTATACATCAATACCATACCACGGGCTTTAGGAAAAGTAAAGTTTATATTTTATTCCTAGTTCGATTTCTCTAATTCCAGCTGTCCAGCATTTCGTGTTTTGAATCCATCATTTCAGTCACAGTAAAATCAAAACACGGAATATAGAACAAGTGGAATGAGAGAAATCGAAATGGGAGAGAAAAAAAACTTTATTTTTCCTAAAGCCCGTGACGATACTATAACTTGTCCAGGAGTACACACTTAATGTTAAACCTAAATGGCCAAACCACACTTTGAAACGCCACAAAAATGTTTCTACCTTCTGGACATTGTTGACCTTGTTTTGATTGAAATTATACCGGTGGAGCACAAATTGTTTTATTTAAACTTGAAATATCAGCCCGGAGCAACTAGAACTTATTTTTTTGTGTAAATGCTGCTAAAAGTGATGGTATCTTCCTAGAATAATTGTTATTTAAATTCACTTTAATTCATTCAAGAAATAGAATCGCAATTTGAACAGGGTACTGGTTCTTCTATTTGATGGCTGAAATTCTAACCATAGGGGCACGGCTTCGCAACTAAAACTTACTCATTTATTGTAATTCTGCTAAAAATTGTATCTTTCTTAGAATAATTGTATTTGCTGTTTAATTACACTTTTATTAGAAAAAATAGAATTGCAATATCACAGGAGTACGGATTATTCTTTTTTATGGCTGAAATTCCATCTATATTTTCTGTTCTTTCTTTGAATTCTGCACTTTTCGTTTTTTCCTGAAAATCTCTGCCTCGCAGAAAAATCTAACGAACCATTCGAAAAATCATTCGAACATAAATAGCTTTACATTACATTTTGAACTTTGAATGATATTTGAGGTAAGAAAGAAAATAAAACTTTTCTTGAGCAAAAATAAATGTAATTTTCAATTTTTAAAATGTCACGACCAAAACTGTCCCTCCCCCTTTCCAATTTGTAACAATTACTGTTGGGGATTACGTTTGTCATGAATTTATAATCATGAAGTTTTTCATATTCAATCCGTTGCCTTCTGACATTAGCTGGAGTATCAAGGGTTACCACATCTATGACTGTCGACCCCATGTTGCAGTCCCATTGGTACTTCAACCTGAGCCAGATAACAGATTTGATCCTTGGGCAATACAAATTTTTATGCCAACTTTGGACAAAATTCCCGAAAGTTTGAGGGGAGAAACAACAAGACCAGCAGACGAAAAGAGATCAAAACAGTTGGTATCTGATATTGCTGGTAAGCAAGTAGGCAGAGTACCAGCTAATTTATGCCGTTTCTTTGGAATTCTTTTAACCAACATGCAATAATCCTTTGATCGAAGGATTTCAGAAATCCTTCGATTGGGCGAATTTAATAGCCAGTGATGCATTTTTTCTTTTATTGAGAAATTCCTCGTTTATTTTTTCCTGGTTTATTTTTTCCTTCGATTTGCTGAAAAACCTTCGATGGGCGGAAAATCCTCACATCGAAGAGAACGGCCCTTGCTGTCGTAAATCCATTGATATTTAAATTCTGTATGATTCCTGATGTTCAATGATGCTTCCTGACGTTCAATACATATCCAAGTTGCCTCAAAGTTTATTTCTTATCATTGTAATAATGCAGTATGTTTTTTTTAACTTTTACTCTTCGCGAACCAAGTTTGCCAATACAAATCTCTGTTCTTCCAAAACGAAGAGCCCTGTTTATTACGTCACAAGCTGCATTTTTAATCAAAACGAGGCTCTCGACCGCCTTCCATTTTGTGACACATTTTTGGTCGAAGTGCCTTACTTTAAAAATATACGATAAAAAAACTCATATCAAATTTTCATTTTCAGATTCGTTTTTCTCATATGCAAATTGATTGAATTAAAAAATAAAAACTTTCATGTCAGTAGCACTTTAAGAAACTGATAACAAGAAAGGTCTGTTGTAACTCGAGATGCCTCTGCGGAGGAGCGTTTTTTGCGAGAAGAAGAAAAGATGGTGAGAAAAGGACATGCATGTTTATATTGATTCATGTAAGAAGTTTAGTTTTTAGTGATTTATAAAATGAAGATCTGGACTAGGCCTATATTAAACGAGTGCTTTATTTTATTGTTTTATCCTGGCTGGATAGGAGTTCGGAGACACGAATTCACAACATGGTGCCGTGACCCGGGAAGCAAAACCTGAGAAGGACGCGTGAACAAAAACAATGGCCAAAAATGAGTTGAAAAAGAAAGTCAAAAAACGACGAGGACATCGTTTGTAAACTAC